>JAZHYW010019041.1:0-13870 GCA_037355805.1 Ixodes ricinus | reverse complement strand
ACTTCGTTTGGTTACGTATTGCTGCCTGAAGCATCCTGAACATCTTTATCGTTTCTTTCTTCAGGGATTCCGGCAATACGGTAGCGTCTGCCAGCCCATGAAGGTCAGCCTGCGACGGACCACTTCCGCCACCAGTAAGGACCAGTCCTCACGTTTCGTCTTGCATACTTCAAATAGAGACCTCGTGGATTGCGACCTGATATTGCCTGCACAGGTGAGAGCTCTCCGAGAAACAACGCGCTCGACACGAGTTGCAGGTGTACGGAGTCTGGGTCGGCACTGCGACGCCACGTCTGACCTCCTTCCAGTGTTTCGGATCACCAGAGCAGCGGGTCACTTTCACGTCGGCTGATGACGTACCCTTGAGCCATTGCAATATTCCGGGCGCAGCCGCAGACGCATTCGAATATGTGTTGAACTTCACTGCGTGAGTCATCGTACAATTTCAAGCCAACCACCGCCAGGCTCGTGCTGCAACGGACTGTGACTCAGCTTTGCCGGCTTGGTGTACTGTGTACGCTAAGGCAAGAGAGACGGTTAACAGCGGGCTTTGGATGACAGCAAACAGTGAATGAAGAAACCCTTAACTAAGGACCTGGTGTACAAGATGCTACTACTCTACTCCTGGCACGCCACCTGGTTCGAATCCCTGACTACGCAACACTTCTCAGAAAAGAGAAGACGACGCATAGAAAAATAGGTTGGAGAATCGGGAAAGACCCTTGGTCAGGATGAGTAACAATGCCCCAGCATCTCCTTGACCCTGGTGCCCTCAGAAGTAAAAAACAAACAAAAAAAGCGTTCGGATTTTTTTTTTTCGTGAAGGGGGGGGGAGTGTTTCTCAAGAAATGTAACTAAATACATTTCACCCTGATTGTATCGCGATACAAAGGAACATTCAAACTGTATTTCGATACAGGAATACAGATACTGGTGAAAAAAATGTATCGCGATAAAGAAATACAGATGCGAAATGTATTTCTGAAAACTATCGCGATACATTTGTATCGCGATACTGCCCAACCATGATATATATATATATATATATATATATATATATATATATATATATATATATATATATATATATATATATATATATGACCGGATCATCATTGCTCGATCTGACGTGGAAACATCCACCAGCTTTTCTCTAGGAAGAAATGTTTGGAATTTGGTGAAATGGCAAGGTCAATGAAGAAGGTCTGGATAGCGCCTCACCTGTGATTTCACATCCGTCCGTTACATCAGATTTCTCTAATATTTTTCATCTACACATATTTATGTGTATTGATGATTTGGCAGTTTTTTTTTTTGTTTTAAGTTGTTTGCAGCAGAAGTTGGGTGTTTACAAACCTTTAAAAATAAAGAAAGTTTTCGTAGTTTTTGGTACAAAGCGGTTGTCATCGAAAGTGTTTACGTTAAATGTGACTTTACAGCATCATTCACTTTAGAAGGATTTACTTATAATGTTAGTTTTTCTGCAAACTCACGCATTGAATCAGCTGATAATTAAGCTTTCACGCAAGAAAAAATGAAAGATAAATCTGCACGGATTTAGGATTCTACAAGATGAAAAACTTCTCATATCATGTAACGACACTTGAATGTGGACACGTTTTTATACGTCAACATTTTGCCGAAACCGGGTTCTTTGGTGACCCAACTTGGTGTTGACCAGCTCACCAGGCCGGTCAATTGCACCGCTTGCTTCAAAACGCCAATAATAAACAAGAAGACTTTAATCTTTGTGAGCCGTCAGAAATGTGTGTTTTGAAACTCCGATAAATAAATTGCTACAACGTTTATAGTACTGCAGTACGATGAATTAGAGAAAATCACCGCTGTAAAACATAAATACGTTTACAGAAAATAAATCCAGTTAAGTCAAATCGAAAGTCCAATATCAGCAGCCAGTTTGACTACGCCACCGCTTCCTCAATGCATCCAGGGAACTTTAGTCTTTTTGCACGAGAAGGTACGAGCCCTCGCGTGCACGGCCGTCTGCCTCCTCTGAACTAAAGCTATGGTGGCGTCACGCATGCGCCGAACGCTTAGTAAATTAATATATATATATATATATATATATATAACTGAGAGGAAAAGCAAAACCCTTGATGAAAACAGCAACAACGGCCGTCCTTGAAACTTGGCCCCGACCGTCAAGCTACTTTACCCGGATACGAACTGCACTACGCTTCCCTCTCACGAAAGCTCTAACCGTCACCCCCGCCGAAATTTGGACCCGACCGTAGCATTGTATAAACGTTTGCCCTTCTGGAACTCTTCCTACGCTCCTTTGGAAGCTCCAACCGTCATCCCGCCGCTATTGAAACTTGGACTCGACCGTAGCATTGTATAAATACCACCCGCGTTCATCTGTAAAAGTTCTTCCTGACGAAGGCCGGACTCCGGCCGAAACGTCGAAGAATAAACCACCCGTTGTTGCTGTTTTCATCAAGGGTTTTGCTTTTCCTCTCAGTTATACCCCACGCCTTCGGCCCCCGCCACCATGCCCGTTATATATATATATATATATATACGGGCGGGTTCCTTCGGATTTAGGCAACGAGTGGCAGTCGTATTTTTTGATTTTGCTTTAAATTTTTATATTTTGTGAAGCATGTTCCTAGAAGAACAATCCTTTTTATTTTCATATCCTGACATTATTAGTTCCTGAGAAAAAAACCTCAAAGAAGCGGGAAAGAACCACGAGGTTTTGACGATTGTCGTGTGTGGCGTTTTTGAATCACTCTCGATCTCAAAGTATTAAAAAGAAAACGTCTATATTTTTTAGTGTGATATATAGGCATGTAGGTAAGCCGAAATTATAACTGCTATTTATTATTCGTCGCTCCAATTTTTGTAAAAATCCCCAAACATGCCTCCACGAACAACTGTGACCTAAAAGGGGGATTTTATTTTGAGTCGACTATGTTTCGTATCGCTTTTAAAATATTACCACGTGTAAAACCATTCATTGCCTTCCAAATTAAGTAAAGTTTGTGTTTTTATCATGTACGAGTACTGAGAAATAAATTATGAAACAGAGAGGGTTTTCACTTTTGTTCAAGTTCAGCGCGCTGTCTGAAAAATACCCCACTTTTAATTTTTTCCTTCTCGCGTTGCGTCTTTCTTTCACACTCCTTTATCGCCAGAATAATTTCGGGTTAATAGTATTTGTCTTGGTTTTGAGTTTCAAGCCTCTAAAATGCTAAAAAGATAGATGCCGATGGTGGGATTTGATGATGCCATGTGTGGCGTTTTGAACCACGTCAGTGTCAAAGCATTCAAAAGAGAGTTTGGATATTTTTATTGTGATATATATGCAAGTCAGTAAAACGACATTCCATCTACTATTTATTATTCGTCGATCCACTTTTTGTAAAAATCCCCAAACATGCCTCCGCCAACAACTGTGACCTAAACTGCGGATTTTTTTTAGTCGACTATGTTTAGTTTTGTTTTTAAAATAATACCACGTGTGGAACCCTTCATTGCCTTTCATAGTATGTAAAGTCTGTGTCTTAATCACGTACGAGTACTGAGAAATAAATTATGAAACAGAGGAGGTTTTCACTTTTCGTTCCATTTCAGTTTCACTGCAAAAAAAGTAAAAAAAAATATTTTTCTACTTTTTGCGTTGCGTTTTTACACTTTTCTTTAGCCAGAATACATTCTGTTAGAGTTATATGGGCTAGTTTTGAGTTTTAAGCCTCTAAATGTGCTAAAAAAGAGCAAATGCTGATGGTGGGTTTATGGGTTATAGCTGTATATTTTATTCTTTATTATAATAATCTAAGGGACATTCAATAAATACTCATATCAAAAACATGAATGTCGTTAGGCGTATAATATCAAGTTTGCAATTCCAAACGTCTAAACACTATGAAATCGCAACTGCCAGGAGCGGGTTTTCAGACAATTTCTGCCGGTGCCTAGATTGGAGGGGCCTCAAGCCTAAACCCTATGCGCTACAAAATCTATACTACGTTAGAAATATCAAAGTATAATATTTTAAAACATTAGAGTAAAATACGCTCTCTATTGGAAACCTAGATTTTTAAATGCGAAATTTTATATTTTTAATGCTAAATTCATGTTGATAACAGAACCAAATTATTTTTCAGCATATTTAAAGGCTTAAAACTCAAAACCAGTGCGTATACCTCTAACAGAATGTATTCTGGGTAAAATAAGGGTGTAAAAAAACACAAAGCAAAAAACAAAAGAAAAATATTAAAAATGTTTTTTATACAGTGTGCTGAAATTGAACGAACAGTGAAAACCTCCCCTGTTTAATAATTTATTTCTTAGTACACGTACGTGATTAAGACACAAACGTTACGTATATGAAAGGCAATGAAAGGTTCTACACGTGGTATTATTTTAAAAACAAAACTAAACATAGTCGACTAACAAAAAAATCCGCTCAGTTTAGGTCACAGTTGTTCATGGAGGCATGTTTGGGGATTTTTACAAAGATTGGACCGACGAATAATAAATAGTAGATGAAATGCCGTTTTACTGACTTGCATATATATCACAATAAAAAAATTTCGAAGCTCTCTTCGAATACTTTGACATTGAGAGTGGTTCAAAAACGCCACACACGAAAATTGTCAAACCCCACCACCGGCATTTGCCTTTTCTTTTTAGCATATTTAGAGGCTTGAAACTCAAAACCAAGGCAAATACTATTAACGAAATGTATTCTGGCTAAAAGAAGGGTGTGAAGAGAACGCAACGCGAGAAAAGAAAAAAAAATTAAAAATGGGTTTTTTTTAGACACCTGTGCTGAAGTTGAACTGAAAGTGAAAACCCTCTCTGTTTCATAATTTATTTCTCAGTACTCGTACATGATAAAAACACAAACATTGCTTAATTTGGAAGGCGATGAATGGTTTTACACGTGGTAATATTTTAAAAACGATACTAAACATAGTCGACTCAAAATAAAATCCCCATTTTAGGTCACAGTTGTTCGTGGAGGCATGTTTGGGGATTTTTACAAAAATTGGAGCGACGAATAATAAATATCAGTTATAATGACGGCTTACCTACATGCCTATATATCACACTAAAAAAATATAGACGTTCCCTTTTCAATACTTTGAGATCGAGAGTGGTTCAAATACGCCACACACGACAATCGTCAATACCTCGCAGTTCTTTCCCGCGTCTTTGAGATTTTTTTTCTCAGGAACTAATCATGTCAGGACATAAAAATAAAAAGGATTGTTCTTCTAGGAACATTCTCCACAAAATATAAAAAATTGAAGCAAAATAAAAAATAAGACTGCCACTCGTTGCCTGAATCCAAATGAAACCGCCCATATATATATATATATATATATATATATATATATATATATATATATATATATATACTCGGATATGCCGACTTGGCGGTCGGGGGCGAGAATAAGCAGAAAAGGTCTATAGGCGGGATTCGAACCCACGACCCTGACACGCTACTGACTAAGCCACGCAGAGACTGTTATTTTTATCGCCTGCAAGGCCACGCACCGACGCCCTCCAAGCTTTTTCTGCGTCTACCATTGCGCTGACAGAAAAGCTAACGAGTGTTCTCCAGATAGACGTCCGCTGATGCCACGGGCAGCGAAGGACAGAGTACTAAGTAAGCCGCGCTATGGCCCCACTCACGAGTTTAACTCTCTCCTCAGGCACAGAATATCAAGTCTACGTCAGCCACCATTATGTTTTATTTGTAAAAAATATCTGCTTGAGATGAGATGCGTCCTGCTGGGGCAAAACAGGAAAAGAAAAAAGAAAGGAAGACTATTACCATTTTCCAATTGCTCGCAAAAAGCAGACTCATAAAAAGGGTGACTGAGATGCAGATAACCTGGCTGGAATTCACAAATAAAACGGGCCAACCCTAGAAGTTGGACTACGAAAAAGTAAGTAGCGTTTAAAGCAGGGTCTAATAATGTGAAAGATGCAGAAAAAAATACATTCCGTTTTCAAAGAGAAGATGATAGGTGTGCAGCAACGAACGAGGATGCTTGTGGCAACAACACCTTCACATATTATCACACTCTTTTGGATTTTAGGGCAGACGGAGCGTTGTCTTGTGTTGTGACATTATGAAAATGGTCGTAGTCACTATAACCGAGAAGGACATTGTTAATTATTTTCTGTGCACTTACCACCTCGAGCTTCTCGAAGAGGCACACAATCACTTGATGTCCTCCTCTACCCGTCTTCGATCGCAAAAGAAAAAACAAAGGGACTAAAAAAGTGGATATAACTTGCCGCCCTCCCCTTTTTTTTGTAGAAATGTTTATTTGGATTTTTTGACTTTATTGTTAGGTTAAGAAAAATGAAAGCCGTTTACAACTCCCTGTAACGCCGAACTAGAGCGCAGCTCTTGAGGAGGAGGAGGGAAGGGTACTGAGGGGAGGGTAAACTCCTCCTCCTCCTCCTCAACTCCTCATCCTACCAAATACTCCTCCTCCCTCCTCCCATCCTCCTCCTCCCTCCTCCTTCCTCCTTTTTCTCCCCCTCCTCCTTCCTCCTCCCATTCCTTTTCCCCCTCGTCCTCCCCCTCCTCCTTTATCCTCCCCTCCTCCACCTCCCTCCCCCTCTTCCTCCTCCATCTCCTGCGCTCCTCCTTCATCCTCCCCTTCCTTCCCCCTCCCCTTCCTCCTCCCCTTCCTCCTCCTCTCTCCCCCTCCTCCTCCCTCCCCCTCATCCTCCTTCCCCTCCTCCTTCCTCCTCCCCTCCTCCCCCTCCTTCCTCAGCTTCCTCCTCCTCCCTCCCACTCCTCCTCATTCCCCTCCTCCTCCCTCCTCCCTCCTCCTCCTCCTCCTTTCCGCGCGGTGCATTATGGGATATTTCCCATGATGCACCGCGCGGTTACGCCGACGCCGACGGCGACGCCGACGCCGACGGCGACGCCGCTCAAGCTGGAAACGGGCGCCTAAGAGCTGCGCTCTAAAAAGAATAGATTCAGGGGCTTGGTGTTGCAAGAAAAGAAAGGCTTTGCCGAACTGAAGAGTGCCAGTGTCACTGCGCTCGACTTTACCAAAACAAAACACCCCTTTCTTTAGAAAGGGGGGGGTGGGCCTGAAAAAAATGTAACGGATTGCAAGGAAACCGTTACGTAGAAAATGTAACGGAATTACTTTAAAATTACTCTAGAAAATATGTAATTATTCCGTTACTAAATTACTGATAAATGTAAGGGATTAAAAGCAATTTCGTTACTTGTAACGGATTACGTACAAGTCTGCGTGTGTGCACAGCGTTTAATGTTGGGAACTGATAATAACACATTTTTGTTATAACTAC
Organism: Ixodes ricinus; assembly: GCA_037355805.1. Classification (NCBI taxonomy): domain Eukaryota; kingdom Metazoa; phylum Arthropoda; class Arachnida; order Ixodida; family Ixodidae; genus Ixodes; species Ixodes ricinus. The sequence continues at coordinate 6,553 of JAZHYW010019041.1, read as the reverse complement.
CAGACCTTTGGTACGTGAGAAACAGTTTATAGTTATAATGATTGGGAACTGAAACGATATTAAGGTTATTAAATAATGCCCTTGTATGGGCGTCGTATGCAGTATAGTATATCATACGCCCTTCTTGTTTGTGTGTAAAATATGCGTTTTCTTAAAAATGTCGTAGTTTCTAAGTGATGAGCTATTCCACTGTGGGAATGTGGATGACCAGCGTAGCTGTTTAGCACACGACACAGACACGACACAGAATTTTGAGCAAAGGTACGAACACATGTATTGTCGTGATCGGTGGTCATCGTGACGGAAGGTACGCACACACATGTCGAGGATTATCGCCGCCCCGAGGAGCCGGAGGGAACTTATGACGTCACATGACGTCACGACTTCGTGTCACGTGACGTCAATTTTCCCGCTAAATTTAGCGGGGAAACTGCATTGGTGTTGAGGTCACGTGGCGTCGATTTAGCCGCTAAATTTAGCGTTGAAATTTTCGTCACGTGACACGAAGTCGTGACGTCACATGACGTCACGAAGCCGTGACGTCATTTCTGTTGCCGCATACGAAAAATCCACGGGACCTTAGCCATAAACAGCTTGCGCTGCAAAACCATACCTATGACGAGACTAAAAGGGGAGTTCTATATAAGACGCATATATAATGCAAGTTGGGATTAAATGGCGGTATTTTAAGATAACAGGGATTATCAGTAAAACCGTTACCGCGTTCCGCGTACCACACTACGTGATACCGTGACCGCGGGGCACGGTAACGGTTTGCTAGAAGTCCCCAATACCTATTGCGTGTCTCAAATAGCGGCCAGGCTCTTGAATCGACCGCAAAAATCGGTTTCTTAACCTATCGCGTTCCGATTTTGTGCAGCGTCGGCCGCAGGTGGTGCATTTTTCTATAAAATTCGGAAAGAGCAAACTTACCTGAGGAAAAAAAGTAAAAAAAAAGAAAAAAGAAGAAGGCTTAACTTTTCTGAAAATGCAGCGAAGCCACCGGTGTTCAAACAATGGGGCTCCCTATAGTTTGAAGACCGCTGGCTTCGCTGCGTTTCCATAGGAGTTAATTTTCTTTTTTTACTTTTTCCTCAGGTAATTTCGCTCTTTGCGAATTTTATAGAAAAACTGCACCACCTGTGGCGAACGCTATACAAAATCAAAACGCGATAGGGTAAGAAACCGATTTTTGCGGTTGATTTAAAGAGCCTGGCCGCTATTTGGGACACGGGGTACAACTCTTGAGAGTTTCTGACATGCATACTGTAACGTCTCGTCCCATAGCATTTGTACCGACTAAAGATTATTCTTAGAACTTTTACGCTACCCACTATATCTATTTCATCTGTACCAAGAGAAAGCACGTACGTATAAAAACAACTTGGATCATTAGCGAGTTTTAGTAGACCGTGTTTCCCCCTCCGCTAACCCCTCCGCTACCCGGAACTCTACAGCCAAGGCTATCGGCGCGCAGGCGCAGTGGCGGTTTCTTCGTAGCGGAGGGCTAGCGGAGGGGGAAACACGATCTACTAAAACTCCCCTATTAGGGAGTTTTCGTAGATCGTTTCCGCTGTCCCGCAACGCTCTCCGCAATCCGCTACGAGCTCCGGGTTTCTACAGCCAAGGCAATTGGCGCGCAGGCGCGGTAGCGGCTTCTTCGTTGCGGAGGGGCTTAGCGGAGCTTAGCGGAGGGGAGAACGCGGTCTACGAAAACTCCCTATTATCGAGTAGCGTTACCGGAGGAACGATCTACTCAAGCCAGGACGCAAAGAGGCGTAGGCTGCGTATTCAGCGTTTCACGCTCAACGACTATGCACCGGAGTAGAGAGTTTTAGCGTTTAGTGTTGCTGTCCCGTCGTTACCACTACCGACATCTGAGCTGGGACCGGGAAAGGAAACGTTCTGGCTAGAATATCACCATTTTGTGGTTCCCGGCAAAGCTGCGTGATGACTGTGGCTAAAACGTTTACTTCACAGGATGGTTCAGCATGGTGGCGCAGGTAACGACGGAGGGTAACGTTGTTGTAAACCTTGATAACTTGGTGTTGTAACGAGAAAACACAGAGGGCTTTTGTAGGTTTTTTTGGTTGCTGTTATTGAGAAGAAGGTATGCTTGTTACCAGGGTTGTAAAAGTTTCTTAAAAATGTACCTAAGATACATGTACAGTTACTTGTACGAAAAGGTACCTAGGTACTCGCTTAAAAATGTATGGTAGCACAGAAGTGAGTTGGGCTAGTTGGTGTTGCATTTTAAAAGGGTAAGAACAGCACAAAAAGACGCAGCGCTCTATGTGTGTACATCTTCTCTGTCCATGTCTTTTTTGCGCTGTTTTTACCCTTTTAAAATGCTTAGAAATATACCTAGACACAGGTATGGTAACTTCAAAGATACTTTGTTTATTTATTTTTCCTTTATTTGTCAAAATATATTGGAAGTAAAGCTTTTTGTACTAAGGATACACACAGAAACGAGTTCGATAAATACGCTTTATTGGTGTCAATGCGATGTCCACATCGGAGTTGAGTCCTCACGTGCCTTATTTCCACGCTCCAATTGGTTCACCGAGGACACAGCTTCCACTGTTTACCATGTCACGCTGAAACCGACAAAACTCCCTTGTTGACGTTCTTGCCCTCATTGCCGGTGCTGACGTCGACGGGCCCAGAAGACGTCGGCCGCATGAAAGAAACGCATGAGTCGAGTGCATACGCCTTACCTTCGCGACGACAAGCAAAAGGCTTCAAGCTTCTTCGTTTTTTTTTCTTCTTTTGTTAGTCGAAAAAAAAAAGCTTTTTGTTTCTTTCTGTCAGTTTTGACAAGTGCAAAACTTGAGTCCGATTTGTTTAGGGAAAACTATTATATACGCGATGTTACATTGCTTTACGATTGTAATTATAATTTATATTCAATTATATTTTATATTGTACTTATGATAGAAGAGAGCCGCGACCAGGACAAGATACAGGCAACAGAAACTGTGCACATCTTTCAAGTTATCTCCTCCCTTGTAAAGCTGTCAGACGAGCTTCAAACACGCAATGAAATCGATTTCGGTTTGACATAAGGAAGCAGGTGGCTATCTTCCCTAAACGGAGTTCCGAAGCGATTCGATAAATTGGTGCCGCCGGGACGGCATTGCTAATCAACCGTTCGCTCAAATAAACACCGCCATTCCCTGAAGTGTTGTTCGAAGAAACAGTATGGGCGGGGCTTCGTTCGCTAAAACGTCGTTCGATCAAGTCAGTGCCTCCCAGGTCGTACCCAACTCAACGTTAATCACGGCACATGGTTGTGTGTTATACTTCAAGGTTTATAGTTTCTACCATTTTGACGAAGTGAATAGAAAAGTACCTGTAAAAGTAACTTCACTCAGGTACAAGTTACTAGAAAATGGACCTAAAATACAAATACAGATACCGAGAAATGAATGAGCACCTTGGTTTGTACCTCAGGTACAACAAAAGTACCTAGATACCGATTTCCAGTTACTTGTACCTAGGTACTTTACAACCCTGCTTGTCACCTAAATAGCTCGTTTTAGTTTGTTAAGCACTGCACATTTCCTGTTTTCTGAACGTATAGATGTACGCTGTACGCTACAGATGCCTCGCGGAAAAACGGGACCTGTTTTATTCGACCTTTCTCCATATATTGATTTATTGTTTGAGCACTGTATCACAAATCTCCTTATTATCGTTGCACCACGCAGCATTTCTTTTTTTTTTTTAGAGCGCACCTCTTAGGCGCCTGTTTCCGGCTTGAGCGGCGTCGCCGTCGGCGTAACCACGCGGTGCATGATGGGTAAATTTCCCCGCTAAATTTAGCGGAAAATTTTTCCCCGCTAAATCTAGCGGAAACTTTTCCCCGCTAAATCTAGCAGGAAAATTTCCCCGCTAAATCTCAGCGGAAAATATTCCCCTCTAAATCTAGCGGGAAATTTCCCCGCTAAATTTAGCGGTAAAAAGTTTCCCCGCTAAATTTAGCGGGGAAAATCCCCTCCTCGAGGTCACGTGACCCCCAGGCCACGTGCCCCCCCCTCCCCGAGGTCACGTGACCCCCCCCCCCCGTGCCTTCCCCTCCTCCTCAAGAGCTGCGCTCTAATTCTGCGTTACAGGGAGTTGTAAACGGCCTTCATTTTTTAACATCAGCTTAGCGGGAAGCTTGACGCTAGAATACGTTGTGTGAAAACAATGGTGTAACTGTAATCGGATACCATACACAAATAGACGACAGGAGCACCACTTTTTTAGAATACAGAATGTGTTATGTGGCTGCCATATACGGTTAGGTGCCACCAACGGAAGTCGACAAGCCGACTGCCAGCCGACCCATGCAGCTCTCGTCTCTTCACAAACCTGTTTCTGGATCTGCCTATACGTGTGAACAAATGACTTTGCTATGGGCAATACAGGCCATCCTCCTTGAACACTAATAGGTTCGGTGCGGACAGAGTCTGGGACGTTCGAGTGACTGGGTTAAGTATACAGGGGCCTTAGACTAGGTGTGCGGCCAACGCCATCTCTCGGGTTGGCGTCTTCGCTACCGGCCGCGTATGTGGTGCGCGCGCTATCTGGTCGCGGCGTCCTGGTCTTTTTTTTTTAATGTAAGAGAAACTTGAAAGTAACCTTTCATTGAATTACCAGGTAGATAGTATACGCAGCATGCGCTTAATGTCTCGTTCGGTTCCTACCAACTTTAAACTGGGTTCGACGTCTGTTACTATACGCAGACAACTTGAAACCAACTCGATAAGCGGGTGTAACAGTAAAATACTTATGCCGCACCCCGCGTTCACACTGGTGGTTGAGCTGCGTTTGCGGAGCGGTTGCGGTTTTGCGAGCGACGCCAGTTCAGACATACCGAGACGCGGTTAGTGGTTTTCTGGACGATCACGCGTGATCTTTCGAGACTTGCGTTTCGCAACCCTTTTTTACAATTCAAAATCCAGTTTAAGCCACGATCCAAAGCCAAAATTTAGCTATTTTGACACTCTGAAGATTTTTCTTCAGGCTGTTCGAACGCATCACGAGCTCAGGCAGCGAAAAGAGAGACATGGATACCCGAAACCCGCCTGCGATTCCCTCGACTTCGCCCACAAGCAAAGCTCAGGTAGGCGCGCTTTGCTGGCTCACAAGAGAATGCCCCCGACTAGGGTGCCTTCGTGTCCCGCGAACAGGAAGGCACTCTACCCCCGACCCTTTCTTCGAAGTGTACCCTTCCCGCAAGAATAGCTGACCTGGTTTTCGGTATACAAGATCAGTTCCCCCCCCCCCCGCCTTTGTCATGCGCTTTTACCATTTTCGGAGTGTGAGCGCCACTGGTGGACCTAGAGGTGGACCGTAGTGCGGGGAATATGTGGTGTCTTGACTTTTTTGAAGTAAGGAACAAAAAACCGCTTTTGCCTGCATGTCCTAGTTTTTATATTAAAAATTGACAAAGGTTGAGGTTTCCGGCACCTCTCAACTCCTCCACCATCCTCCGAGTCATGTGCGGTGTGACGTGAATGGGGGACGCTCGGGGTTCCGGTGAAGCTCTCTTTCTAGAGCCAACAGTGAGCAGCGAGAACTCACCCGCTGGCGACCACCTGACTATTCACGTGCTTGCGGAGCGCGATCAACATGGCCAAAGGTGAAAGTCTCGTCCGGGTCCGGTCATCCCCGTCCGGCTTTGCTCCCCTCCCCTCCGGCTTCAGGCGGCTGTTCGCGGTAGCAGATAGAGCTGACGGTTTTAGTGACCTCGGATAGATGGCGCCACTAAACCTCCGCACAATAAACGTTTTGTCGATGATACCAGGTTTTTGACGCATTTATATTTATGTTGGAACGACAACATTTCTAGAAAAGTTACCTTTTATCGAGCAGGTATTTGCACAACTTCCCTTCTTTTTACAAGTCCCCCACTGACGTCATGCCCCGTGGTTCTCATGGCCGCCGCTCGCGGCTGCAGGTCCGGAAATATTCTAATCTTTGGCCTCGCGATTACGCGGCGGAATCGCAACATTTCGAAGGAAGGAGATGTGTTTCTGTTCTTTGTGACAAGATAAACAATGTCAAAAGTAGAAGATGCAAATTCTTTGAACGTTAAAATCGTTAAAAGTATTTGGTGTTACTCCCGGTGGGGACAAAACATTACGTGATCAGACATGCCGCGGCGCTCTGCTCCGTAGAAATGAGCGCGCTCCAAACTTCCCGGATAAAAAAACGCAAAAAAAGAACAAAAAAAGAACAAAAAGAAAAAAAAAAGAAGATTTTTTTGTTGCAACGAATTGAGGTATAGTTCCGAGTGTTTGGTTATATCTTGTCGCGAGTTGGTGCCAGGCCGTCCGCTGTGTCTCCAACAGGCTCTGAGAAAGTCGCTTTTATGCCGCAACCGCAGGAGATGGCATCCACGGTACGGAAAGCAGAGTGTCGAACCGTAATTTTTATCGGTTCGGTTCCGGTTCGGGTTCACGGCTTTCGGTTCGGTTCCGGTTCAGTTCCGGGAGAAAAAAATAACGGTTCAAACCGGTTCGAACCGGTTTGAACCGCTAGATTGAGAATACATTTTTCG
>JAZHYW010019040.1:0-21772 GCA_037355805.1 Ixodes ricinus | reverse complement strand
CATCGACAAAAAAATGACTTTTATGTTTACGATTTGGCGTGTCCCGCGTTTTCTGAGTGTCTAATGTTGTCAGTGACAATACTTTTGTTGTTGTTTGTTTCTGTTCGTGGAGCTGGTGTTGTTGTTGTTTATTGTTGTTGATGGAGCTGGTGGTGTTGTTGTTTGTTGTTGTTGATGGAGCTGGTGTTGTTGTTGCTGTTGTTGTTAGTGGAGCTGGTGTTGTTTTTGCTGTTGTTGTTGGCGGAGCTGGTGTTGTTGTTGCTGTTGTTGTTGGTGGAGGTTGGTGTTGTTGTTTGTCGCTGCTGTTGTTGTTGTTTGTTGTTGTTGTTTGTCGCTGTTGTTGTTGGTAGTGGTGGTGGTGGAGCTGGTAATGCTGTTGTTGTTGGTTGTGGAGCTGGTGTTGTTGTTCTTGTTGTTGGTCGCTGTTGTTATCACTGTTGTTGTTGTTGTTGTCATTGTTGTTGTCGTTGCTCCTGTTGTTGGGACAACTGGTGAATGTTTGTTTTTTAGTTCGAACGGCATTCGAGTATTTAGTACAAAATTATTAAGTATGATGAGAAAAATCTGGCAGCTCCATTTTCATAATCCTTGCAGATTATGCTTTATTCACCAACTGATTTCATAACGAGGAATGAGCCAAAGGTGGGTTCTTCCATGGAAATGTCGCGGGCATTGTCTTCGTCGTTTTCAAGCTAATTACCTAATTTGATTACAGGTGGGATTTCTACTTTTCTTGGACGCCATGATTTGAAAATAAACAAGAGCAAATGTTTTCTTACATTTAGATATTCATCAAAGTATTGAACACTTAGGACAAGCCAGCATCAGACGTACTCGCCATGCATATAGATTTTGTTACAATAAGTCTACTAAGTTTTTTTCGTTTCTTTTTAAGTTAAATGCCTCATTGACATGATATACCCAATATCACACAGAGTGCGCACCGCGGTTCTTGCGTTGCAAAACGAGCCGGAAAATTCGGCGCTTGCATATAGAAAGCTGAAACTTTCGCCGAATGGGCACTGAGGTGGTAGATTTTACCGTGCGAAATTTCCAGAGCGTAGTTCTTTTGCTGTATAAAATGAGACCAGGCAACAAAGGACGTATTCAAAGTACTGATGAAAAATTTTCGAAAAATTCATTATCGATGTTATCTATAGTTTTCTCCAAATTATCGCAGGTGTCAAAAACTATCGATAGAGGACAATCGATATCACAATCGATAGCACTATAGACAGCTTTCTATTGATAGTTGATAATCGATAGTACTATAAATAGTTGACAATCGATAGTTGACTGTCCATACTACATCGAAAGTTGGCTCTCGTTTGAATCTGGATACTACTTGAAACTCTACTTTCAGAAAACTATTGAGTGCTACAAAAATTAAAGCACGACCCAGAAAGAAGATGACAATGAATATGACCGGCGGACAATGCGGGGTTCTCTGCAAAGCATGAAAATCAAATGAAAACTTAACACGAAGTTGAATTATCATATCAATAATTTAGAGATAAAAGAGAAATGGAACTTCGATTCTTTTTCAGCGCACATAATGTGTATATTCATTGGGTTTAAATATAAGGCTTCGCAATTTACTATGCCCGCGTTTGTAAAAGTAACAAGTACATTCGGTTTATTTTTGTTTTTTCTTGCGAAGAAAACTTGCTGGTGACACATTAAGCATCTCTGTCTATCAAAAGTTTCTTTCACGCTTGTGTTTGTTTTATTAACCGATTGTCGCGAATTACCTTCAATAGTGTGGCTAATGACTGGTGTAAAATCGACCGTGACTCTGCTGGACATCATTTTTGTTTTCTGCTGGTGATCATACATACCTAGTTCCGGAAAATCGGGAATTAGCTATTGACAAAAACAGTTAGGCTTGCTTAAAAATGGTCCAAGTGCAGACAAGCAGATGCGCATTGATCCTTTTTTTTTGTCTTCAAGTTTTTTTGTTGTTTTTTAGTCTGGTGGTCTAAACATAATGGCTAGGCTTGTTTGCCGTGATATCTCTACTTTTTGTTTCGTTCTAGTCTGGCAGATATCAGTAATTGTGCTGGTAAATGATTTACCTTTTGATATAAAATACAACTTCAAAATAAAGGACTTGTCAAATTATAAATAAATATAAATTTTAGGTCAATAAATATCAGTTAACATCTGTTGTGGACGCTTAATATTTAACGTTAACAGATAAAAAGCTTATACCGAGCCGACATGGTTCGATAGTGATGTTTTTTTGTTTTTTTTTCAATTCTTCAAACACAATAAATCTTAAGGCATAAGGTTCACTGGATCTAATATAAAACATAAAAATTAAACTTCCGTGATCCAAGTAACGATATTGTTGACAATGAGGCATTATTTCAGTAAATGAGCATGGGAATCTTAACGACATTGTTGATTCCTTTCTTTCTCGCAACATGGTTGGCCGAAATAAACGCTACACTTAATTTTTCATCCAGGTGAAGACACCTCCCCATACTTCCGCAGTTGATGACCAAGCAAGTTTAGCATTGCTACGATGAGCAGTTTACCTATCAGGGGCGGCAAAGATATTTTCATTTCTTTGATTTATATATGTCTGTAAATAAATACCATCATGCAAACTTCCGGAAAGTAATTTAAAAGCTTCACAGAATATTCGACATCCTATCAAGAAAAATACAGTTATTTACACTAGGGATATATTTTATTCGTAGCTTATTTCTTATAACATACAATCGACAACTTTTTGTGTAGTTTATTGTCCGGTCAAATTGACGTCACTTCACCTCAACACCAATTCAGTTTTCCCGCTAAATTTAGTGGGGAAACTGGGACGTCCCACAATGCAACGCGCGCGGTTACGCCGACGCCGCTCAACCCGGAAACGGGCGCCTAAGTGCTGCGCTCTAAGAACACCCTGTATGTTTCATAACCTGGGAGATAACGTTGTTTAGCATCCCCTATTTACGCCAGGATATTGAAAGGCCACCATCAGGTGATGAGGGGCCGGGCACCATGATGTCCAGACAAAAGGAGCTGCCTCGGCTGCCCGTCGCACCTCTGCACGAGTCGCTCACGCGGTACCTGGAATCCCTGGAGCCGCTGCTGAGTCAGACCGAGCTGGACCACGCCAGAGAGGTGAACACTAGGGGGGGGAGGGGCTCGGGAAAAGAAAGGTCACATATAGGGGCGACTCACACCCAAAATAAAAGTTCGTTGTTTCTAACGCAAAAAGTTATTTAATGAAGTGAAAAGAAAACAATGACCAGCAAGCGAAACGTGCGAAATTATGTCTCAAGCGATACGTGTACAGATGCAGTTTGTATGACTCTCCAACGTGTTTTGTAGACATCTGTTCTGTAATTTTTCTACGTACACACTAATATTCTTCACACGCAAATACCCAATGCAGATACGTATAGGCAGCGACTGTCTTTTTCCCTTGCTTATTTTTGTGCATGTCCTTTGTTTGTTTGTTTCTTAACCGTTAGAAACTTCTATATCAACAGTTTTCTTTTTCTGTTTCTGATTCTACACTGTAGTGGTATAATGTTTGTTCTTTAATTTATTTTATACATTTCTTTTTGTTTTCACCATGTACGTGGCATAATTGCTCCTTTACTTTAGTGTAACTTGGTTTTTTGCTTATTTATAATGTTTTCGGTATGATAAAGCTGGGTTAACTTTTTATTGCTTACTAACTTTTTTGTTAAAAGATTTCTTCAATACTTTTTAATGCTGGAACTCTTGATTGGATATATATCTTATGAATCAATAACTTATACAACAATAAAAACAGATTGTTGACTTGACTTAACTTTGACTTGAAATAATGGCGTCCTGCATTCTACCTTAGCGCTTTCTTTCTTTCTTCTTGTAAAACGACGTCTATGCGCTTACTGAGTTAGCGCATATTTTTACGCATCAGCATAGGAGGCACTTTTAGAGAACAGCGGTAAGTGATGCATGATACGCTTTACAGAGCCTCGATGACTTTAAAAAGCCAAACGGTGATGGTGAAAAGTTGTATAAACTGCTCAAAGCGAAAGCCTCTGCAACAAAAACTTGGGTAAGTTATGAATATTTCAATCGACTCACCAGCTTCGAGATACCACGTAACAAAGACTCGTCGTTTGCTAGCTTTCAGACTGGTGGGTGGAGGAAATCTTTCTGAAGGAAAGGCAACCTGCGGTTTGGTATTCTTGTCCAGTAACAGCGCTTCCAAAACAGAGGTTCAACGCAAAAATCGACCAACTCAGGTATTTGCAGCCTTGCATGCGCACGAAATAGTTACTTACTTGAGTCATGGAAGACTTGAAAGCACTGCTATTCAAATGTTGTTGCAGACACGCCACCCTGCTAGTTGCTGGGGCCTTGCGCTTCAAACACCTTATAGACACGTAAGTTCCGATTGAACAAAACCAGCTGAGTATGGTTACCATGCATCAGTGCAGGAAGTAATATGTTCTATTGAAATATAAAATAAAATATTTGACCGTGCTTTGATTTGAAAACAGGCAACGCATGGAAATTGAAATGAAAGGAACGAAGCCTCTAGACATGTCCCAGTATCAAAGGATGTTCACCACGTATCGAGTACCTTTTCAAGATTGTGATCGACTGGAGCGGTCCTCACCACCTAATGAGCCATCCAAAGACGTGCTGGTTATCCACAACAATCAGGTGACTCTCCTTCGAGACTTTTTTGTTTCAGAAGAGTTGTGGAAAAAGAGAGTTACGTAAATAGACAATAACCTGTATAACTAATGGTGACAACGCTCCACTTTTGCACTGAGGCAGTTCAGAATCGAGCAGCACGCTTCATTGATGTCTTCCTATTCAACTAAGTTAAGTGTCCCCCTCCTAAAAAGTCAGTGTTTTCTACCCTTGGTGAAGTGGCGAATATTTTTATTTGTGCCAATTTATAAGGTTCCGAAGGTTTCTTTCCTTCCACCAGCACAACAGTTCATACCAATCGCACCACAAACAGTAGTGTTTCAGCGTCTAACGTGTTCAACAAACACCTTCATCAAATCCTTTGTTCCATGTGTAATTCAAGCTTGGAACGACCATCCCAAATCTCTAGTGCTAATCATCTGAAGCCCCATTGTTCCACGAAAATCTTGTAATTTCTTTGTCAATTGCATTCTCATACTGAGGTAGATTGAAGGTGTTTATTTAGATTTGTTTAATCGATTCGTTCCTTTTTCTTGTTACACTTGATGTGCAACCACATGAATTTACGATGTTGTATACTTATTACCGCCTACCACCTTTCTCCTTCACTGTTGATGTTTCCTAGGTTTTTCGCCCCAGTCTCGGGTAATATATAAAAAAGTTATTTTCTTGTTTAAATATGTTCTCTCTTTAGTTTTGAGCAGTGCTGCTTTTCACATAATTAATGTGCTTTCTTGCCTTGCGCGTTGCGTTGTTTATATCTTATAATTTTGTATTTTTTTAGACCCCTTACCTAATATTCTTAAGGGGGACGTTCCAAAAATACAGTTGAAATGCTTTTCCCTTTCCATCAGCATACTTGCACTAGTAGGGTCGAAGTTTACTCGCACACAACACCATTGACAAAGGAACCTATTTGTAGCAATAAAATTTCAAGAATGTAAAACTTCATCACATAGATTCCAAATCGCAGTGTTTAACATAGTTCACCAGGTACGAAATTTGAATGTGCCTCAGAGATCGGCCAGATTGCTCCCGAGCATTGCACTTGATTTGGGATCTGGATAATAACTCGACAAGCCGCCCGGTAGTGCCAATATTGTCCGATCGCTGCTATGACGACAATAGCCAAACCCCAGCAGTGTCTGGAACTCAGCCCTTTGCCAACAAATTGGAGGCATATAATGAACTCTAGATCACGTGACCGCTTTTTCTGGCTGTGAGTTGAGGGGAAAACGCTGCTAATTTTTCTACGTTTCTCGCAGAAAAGTCGCCGTCGACGTCGGAGGAATTGGAGTCGGTGGGACAGAAAAATCCTAATTGGTCGATCAATGAATATTTGTCTTAAATGAAACATGTAAAGGATCTTAGGCGGAGCGGGATCGAACCAACGACTTTTCGGTTGCTAGCCGGATGCGCTGCCTACTAAACAACGCAGACGCTTCCTTTTTTTTCGTTCACTAGGCCAAGCAGACACGGTTCTATGGCTTAGGAACGAGCGTGGGTTTCTATTTAGCTACCGCGTTCCAATCATAAAGGCAAAGCTTAAACGTTCTCCTGTAATTTTCTTTATTGCGATGACAATTCTCAGGTGTCGCGCATATTCGGACGTCGTCCTAGAGGTCGTCCGAGAGGTCGTCCTAGATACCGTCCTTGATTTCTTTCTAGACATCATCTTCGATGTCACCCTCTAGTACGTCGTCCTTGAGGTCGTCCTTGAGATTGCCTTAGATGTCGTTCTAACTGTCGTTCTAGACGTCGTCTTTGACGTTGTTCTGTAAGACGTCGTACTCGTCGTCGTCCTTGAGGTCGTCAAAGAAGTGTCCTTGAAATCGCCCTGGAGGTCGTCTTAGAGGATCTCCTAGACGTCGTCCTTGGCGTTATCCTAAACGTCGTTGTCCTCAACGTCGTTGTCCTCAACGTCGTCCTAGCAAGCAGACAAACTCACACCGTGCACACACGGAGCGGCAATAAGCACACATTCACATTAGCGCCAAAGCTACGAAGCAATTATCAGTTTGAGTGGATCTAGTTGGTACATGGTCAATGGTGGCGTTGAAACAGCTTGAACATTAAACGATTCCACAGAGACAGAACAAGAAACACACACGAAGCTGCAGTGGTGGTTAGGAAACGACTTTAACATTCAGGAATTACAAAGAGACAGAAAATTAAACGGTTACAGAGAGACGAAGCAATTACTCAATTTCGAAGTGCTGCGCTGCAGTCGCGCTGATGTCAATGATTGCGTCGTAAACCATTCATGAAATAAAGTGTTTAGTCAAATATTTGCGTCGTCGTATTCAGAGTTAGCTGCTTCGTGAGTCTCATTACAAATGTTATGGCGATTCATAGACAACGAACAATAGTGGTTTCTGCAGCCAATTCTCTGCGTCTGACAACTGTGTGGGGTAAATAGTGCGTGCGAACTTGTTTTCGACTATTATTGCACGAGGAGAAAACTTACGTGTATTTCATAGGCTACAAACGTCAGGGATTTCTTCTAAGTGGTATTTACGCAAAGTACAAAAATGGTTGCACCTCCTTTTAACGAGCCTGTAAGGTTTTATGAAAATGTAAATAAATGTATCGTTCGCCAACCGTGTGCATGATATATGATATATAATATTGTTGCTCAAATGTTTTAATATTCTGGTATGCAGTGGCAACGTCCGTTTGGAAAGAGCTAATAAAACTATGCAATACCAAATTCTGCGTGTTCTTTTTTTTAATTCTACAGTATTTCACATTTAATGTCTACGACACGGTTGGATGCCCCTTCGACGAAAGCAATATCCTGCAGCAGCTGCTTAGGGTTGTGGACATGTCGCCAAAAGCCGATATCGGTATTGGAATCCTGACAACGGAGCACAGAGACGTCTGGGCTGAATCGTACAAAAGGCTTTGTCAGGGTGAGTGGCATATACGTTACCATCGTATCTTAAGACATGGTCCTATAGCCGCCACCTTTAACATTAAAAAAAACGTTCGGCTGGTCTTAAATATGCGGGGCTTTGTTTCGATTTTTGTTTCCTAAAATATTAAGGTGTTTACAAATCTGTCACCTGGTCAGTAATATCACAGCCATTATGTTAATTTTATAAGAAGCGAACATCCACAGAGAGATGTAGATTTTAGTCTCACGAGGTAAGATGTTTAAGGGTGGGCACTGACTTTTATGGAACTTTTACTTTCTTTGGGCAGTGCCATTAAATTTGTTGTGCTTCTAACCGCATCAAAGCTGTTAAAATATCTTTAAAAGACCTGTCATAACAGGCATGTTTGATTATCGTGCCAGACATTCTATTGCCATGCGTGTCAATCAGCAATTACGGCGAATTTCTGACACGCAATGATTTACCTCTACAAACGTATATGGATGATTTCATCTAAACTCACAGAAACTTTTGGGTCGAATTTTTATTGTTTTTCATAAAATACATGTTCTCGGCCAATGTTTATAATAAAAGAAGACGCAAATGGCAAGTTCGTCGGATTTTTCGTTCTCACGTTATGGACCGTTGAAGCGGTGAAGGTGGAAACTGACGTTTTTCCAGCTTATCGGGGTACCATATTTCACTCCATCCCTTTCCTACTTTTTACGCTACATCGATATAAATTTTTGGGAACACTGTCGAGATATGCTTTTTTATGCTAATTAAGCGTATAGGTCATAACATTCTTAATGTTTGTTTTTTGTTTTTTCTTTTATTTGTCAAACCGCCTCTTTGCGACTATATTTGTCGAAGTTCAGCAAGCTGTGCTGTGTCACCCAATCAACGTAATTTTATGATCTTTACATTACCGTGAAGCTCCAATTAATTTCTTTCTTTTGAGTATAATTTGAAAATTTTGCAATAAATATATACTGCACTACATGTGCCTGAAAAACAAATACTTCGAAAAACTAGCAAGTTTGGAGCCGATTTTCTAGAAAAAAAACATTTTATTACTTTATTTTTATTCACAGTTAGGTAATATAGTAGTCTATTGGGAACTATCAACAGAAATTGTAATATATTGTTTGTATGGCCGCTATTAAGACTCGAATCTCGTGCTTTTAGCGTTTTGAACCAGACTTCGCAGAGGCGCTCTGCTGAGTAGAATTTTGGCCTTTGTAAGGTTTTCTATTTATCGTTAGGAGTTACCTCAATGTCCAACCATAAACATTAATAAAATTTGGAGTAGTGTACTTTAAAAAAGTTACTTAGAAGTCCATATACACAAGTGCTGGCGCAGCGCTTACTTCCTCCCAATACGGGGGAATGCAGATCGTTAAAGAATTCCTCTGGGGCCTTTTGCTTCCGGCTTTGAGTTTAAAATACCGAACCTTATATGTAATTGTCATATTAGATGCGGAGCATCTCTTGCTCGGGTCTATGTCCCGCGGCGTCGTAGTCCGCACTCACAATACGCATGCGCAACTCTCCTCCTTCCCTCTCTCCAACAGCTGCGCGTTACTCTCTCCGCTTTCTCTCTCTACCAGCTGCGTGCACTTCGCGTGCGTTCGCTACTACTCACACCGCGCGCGCATGCGCAACTCTCCTCCTCTAGTCTCCTCTCCTTCAAGTGTGAATTTAAGCAGCGGTAGCGCGCGTTCCCCCGGAGGAGTGAAAGGAGGATAGTTTTGGGCGCGCGGGTCGCAGCGCCACGCCAGGGCTTTCCAGTGGGGTGGGCTTTCCCCGCAACTCTGCGGCTGTCGGTTGCTAGCGTTTCTCGGCCGCTCGCGTCCGCCGCAGCCCAAATCCGGCCGGCCAAAAGAAATCAGTCAAGAAGGGAATAAATTAATTAAGCAAAGAGAAGCTGTGCTTGCCATTTCTAAGGAGGATAATTTGGAAATGATGTAAATATAAGCAGAAGAAAAGTTATGCTAAATCTAAAAGAAGAGATCTATCGGGGGCTGGTGCGGGGAGAACCGACGCGACGGAAGAAGGAGAAAAGAAAAATGAAATGCAAAAGGAAGGAAAAGATTAGCAATTAAAAATAAAGGCAAGCGAGAAGCTGTACCACGAGTTCAGCGCCGTTGACTCCACTTCACTCCGTTCTTCCGATGAAGTGTGATGGAAGCAACAGTCCCGTCAGTTAGTGGGTTGGCGCAAGCAAGCGTCAGCACCACCCCACAAACTAACAGCAACGCTACGTCCACTGAAGACAAAGCTGCGCAGCGAAGGGCACGCGACGCTGAGCGCAAACGCTTGAAGCGAGCGGCAGACCCTGAACTACGGCAACGAGAAGCGGCGTCGATTCGCAAGTTAACAACGTAATAACACGCAAGTTCACAACGTTACTAACAACGTTACTAACACCGTTAATAACACCGTTAGTAACGATCCGCGATGCTCCGCATCACCCCATAGTTCCCCTCGGGAAGATTGTGTAATTTTTTTTCTTATGTCAGACAGATATGCAGTGCATATACATATGTACGATTTAAAATCTGACGCTGAGGAAGTACGGCTTATTTTGTGCACGTACGGACTCTTTCGTAAAATAACGAACATTTCGTAGCGTGTAAGGATTTCAATGTGTTCGTCCTGTGTTTGGGTCTTCTTTCTATTTTCAGTGGTTCATGCCGGGTTATTTAGACTTTTTCCCCTTGACTTAAGTTTGTCCGGGAGTCTAGATGTTACGTATCTTCTCCGTCAATGCGAAGATACACACCTTGCAAATCACGCCAGTGCCAAGTAAATAAATTTTGTTAGGATAAATATTGCTGCTTCACTGACTTTTACGCTCAGATATTGGGGTAAGTACAAACATAGGCCAAACTTCTGCTCAGCTGAGCTTCTCTGCGAAGTCCCGTTCAAAACTCTCATAGCACGAGAATCGAGTACTAATAGCGGCAATACAAACAATATATTGTCACGAATGACAAGTGATGGGGTGGTGAATAACTGAGTAAACTAAACGTTTAATCGGGGGAACTTGTGCCCCAAAAATAAAGAAGGAAACAAAAGATAACAGTAGGGCGTCGAAGTCGGCGAAAGAGCAGAGTCGAACGCTGGGAAGAAACTGACTCCGGCTTGCCACGCGGAGCCCGTTTTGTACACGCGTGGGCATCTGGATCATTCGGCGTAGAAGTTTCGGCGCGTAGAACATTCTAACCTCGAATCAGCAAGACGGTTCTAGAATTTACGAGAACATCACATTACAGCCTCAACAAAAATGTGTATCCGCGGCCAGGAATCGAACGCTTGGCTTCTGCGTAGAAGGCAAGCGCGATAACCGTTAGGCCACGGGCGCGCTTTTTTTTTCTTTATTGCCTGAATAAGTTATACAAAACACACAGTTCGAAGACATACTGACATTCGGGAAGGAATAATAACATACATTTCAATACCTATAGAGCCCGGCTTCGGCTTACCACACTGATCTTAAAGAAACAAGGCCTTCTAATACTGGCAGCCAATCTGGAGTTTCTCCGAAAAAGGAATACATTTTTAAAAGTTGGTTTATGCTCTGAGTAAAATAATGACATGCCGGTCGCATATCGATATCGGCATGTCGCACAGCCATGCGGCTCTTCCTTAACCCTTTCTAACGCCGCTCGCCATTTATCGTAGAAAACATTTTCTCCGCAAACTCAATTTGTGAATAAAATTTGCACTAAGATTTGCTCCACAAACTCTGGTAGCGAGACGTAGAGTATACACGAACTCAACTCTCCTACGTCACGCCGCGGTGGTGGCGCGTCGGGCGCACTTCCGGTCTGGGGTGGTGGGCAGAAGTCGCCGTGCGAGACATGCATTTCTGTGTTGTTTTAGAAGAAATCAGACAAAAAACCTGCCTTCTCGTCAAAATGCTGCGACGGGGGCTGTACCAAGAGAGTCTGGAAAGGTTTGAAGATCAGTTTTCATGTGTTTCTGCCCGCTCCGATCGTCCGAGAACATGGATAGTAGCCGTGAAAAGGGCAAACCAGACGCTGTCGAACTACGATTGCTCTGTGCGGGCAACAATTTGTGGTCGCCAGATGTATTTGTTTTGTTTCAACATGAACGAGAGAAAACCGCCAAGTTGTCCGGACCACCCACGGGTTCAGTGCGTCTTCAAATTCACACGGCCGCCTGATCGTTCGAACTTTCGTCTGCTCTTTCAAACTTGTCTGCTTTTTGTCGTCTGCTCGTTCAAACAAAAGCGGCCCATAGACCAAACTTTGATCCGGTGATTGCAATAAGAAGTAATTGCAGGCCTCAAAAGACTTAAGTAGGCTCGGTGGAAACAGTAGATACAAGATGTTGATCATTGGTACCAGTGGCCATCACCGACTTGTTACGTTTGGTCTGTTCCCGCTTCCGATTTTCAGTATCGACGTCGATCATCGCCGCTACCTTCTACACTTTTGCAGCACGAGCGACGTCGCGACCGAAAATAGCTAGAAGAATCTCATGATGGTTTTGGCATCTATTCTGCGGCGTTCATGCGAATGAATCGCCGCACATCAAATTATTCACGCAAAGTTTAGCAGCGTAACGAGCCTTGGTAATTTCGCTCAAGCGATTAAAGTGGTAAGACATTGCTATGAGGACGTAGAATCGACAATTCCAACGCGAAAAAGAGTATGCAGACTCACACAGACGCCGACAACGTGACATTCCAATGGTTTGTTGACGCGGGACGCGGTGCTTCTTGCCCGCACTCCATTGCGGATGCGTTCGAACTGTCGTCTACTCTTTCAAACTTGTCTGCTTTTTGCGGTCAGCTCGTTCAAACGACAGCGGCCCGTAAACCAAACATTGACCCGGTAATTGCGATAAGAACTAAGTGCAGGCCTCAAAACACTTTTGAAGGTTGATTAGAATCAGTAGGCTAAGTGTAAACAATAGATACAAGGATATGTTGGTCATTGTTATAATTGCCATCACCGACTTGTAATGCCCGATTCTACTTGCGGTTTTCAGTATCGACGTCCACCATTTCAGCTACGGTCCACACTTTTGCAGCCAGAGCGACGTCGCGACTGAAAATAGCGAGTAGAATCTCATCGTTGGAGTCAGGCCTTAGCGCCCATTCTGCGGCGTCCACGTGAAATTAATCGCCGCACGTCACATTATTCACGCAAAGTTTTGCCCCGTTAATTTTGCTGAAGCCACTCAAGTAGTCAGGCATTGTTAGGAGGACGTAAAATCAACAATTCCAACACGAAAAAGAGCACGGAGACTCCCACCGACGCCGACAACAACGAAATTCAATGGTTTGTTTATGGGCGACGGCGGACTTCTTGCCCACCGTCCACCGCGCATGCGCGACGCCGGTGGCGTCCGCTAGGGGCGCTCCGGTTTGTTTGTAAACATGAGTTGGTGTATACAGTTCCGCTCAAATCGATCAAACGACTCCATATTCTATATATTCCCGAAAAACAACAACAGTGTTTACATGTACACATTTGTGTACGTAGCGTTTGAAAGGGATAAACTGTGGAGGCCGATGACCATGATGAGGTCATACGGAACGGAATCGGTTTTTTCAACAGGGAGGTAGCGTATCCCATGTGCAGTTAACGGGAGTTCTTTTTTCAAAGTACGTTGCAGGACGTCCCAATAGAACACAGCGTCCCAACAGTCCAAGAACACGTGTTCAATGGACTCGGGTTGCTTGCATAGTAGGCAATTGACCGTCCAGGGTACAAAGATATCCTTCTCCTCGAGCCACGTCTTGACCGGGAGTGTCCCGGCATGTAAATTAAAAAAGAAAGTTTTCATGTTCGGTGGGATCAACATTTTCTTTACACGGCAAAGGACATCCTGTCCTGGGAGGGAGCTGTATAACGCTCGGTACAGTGGTGGCGAAAAGGACAATTCAACTAAATCTTTTGTTAGACGTTTTCGTGAGACGCTTGACAGATACTCTAAAGAGAAGCGCACGGCTAAAAATCTATAAGCTCCAGCCACCTCTTTTAAGTAGGCACTTAGAGGCCCAGATTGACCGTCACAAGTCGAAACAACAAAATCAGGCAGGGCGCCGCACAAATGCACTTGAATCACAGTGCGTAAAAAGGGATCAATTTGATCGCGCAGAAAAAGGAAACGATTGACAACCTGGCGAATAAAGAGATGACATAAGGATAGACCACCATAACGAACGCGCCGAAACAAGTTTGTTCGGCTAGTGCGCTCCCAGGTAGAGGCCCAAACAAATACCGCGAACACTCGATGGATCTTTTGAATGCAAAAGCGAGAGCAGCTCAGTACCTGAAGAAGGTACCAAAGCTTGGCGACAAAAAATAAATTGCACACTGTAGCCCGAGCAAAAATTGACAAATGCCGGCCTCCCCAGTTCATCGCCTTCTCACGTAACTTTGCTGTCTCTTCTGGCCAAAGAAGATTACCGTTTCGATAGTGTTCCAAGGGTACACCCAAGTAACGGGTCGGAATAGTCGACCATTCAATATTAGCAAACACTTTGGGCTGGGATATCCATTCACCATGCCAAAAACCGGAACACTTCGCCCAATTTACGGCACACCCGGTTACAGAACAAAAGGTTTTAGTAATCTGTACAACTCTCTTGACACTCTCAACATCGGTGCAAAAGATTGCGATGTCATCAGCATAGGCGAGTATGCGAACTTCACATGTGTTTAACACAAATCCCCGCACATAACGGTCATGGATAATACTGAGACAAAAGGGTTCGATATATAGTGCAAATAGTAATGGGGAGAGGGGACATCCTTGTCGGACAGACGACCTCACAGGTATTCGTTCGGTGACACGCTTATTCAAAATCAGACTTGTCGTACAAGCGCGGTAGGCCATTCGCACGCCATCAAAAATAATTGACCCCACATCAATATGCTCCAAAATTTTGAAAAGTACATCATGGGATACACGATCGAATGCTTTTTCTAAATCTACCTGCATCATCGCTACTTTTCGTAACTCGGCGTCACAGCACTCAAGAATAGTGCGCGCTACATGAACGTTAGACATGATGGTGCGTCCTTTTATACCACACGTCTGGTGGGGCCCCACAATATTTACAATCACGCGTTGCAACCTACTGGCCAGAACTTTCATCAAAATTTTATAATCTACATTAGTGAGACTAATTGGGCGATAAGAAGTTACATTACGCAGTTTAACGGGGTCTTCACTCTTCGGAATCAAAACTGTGTGTGCATGCACAAATGAAGGGGGTAACATTTTCAGCTCATAGGCTTCAAGAAAAACATCTAGTAAAATGGGGGAAAGTTCGTCCTTAAACTTCTTGTAAAAAAGCGCAGTCAGCCCATCTGGGCCCGGTGACTTATTGGGTTTCAGTTCGTCTATCGCTCGGGTTATCTCCAAAAGACTAATCGGCTCCTCTAGGAAGGACTTGTCCTCGCCACTGACGGTCGGCATTGATGATAAGAAAACATCTCCTAATCGATTAATCTGGGAGGCGTGGTCACTAAACAATGCAGTATAATGCTCGACGAACGCCTTTTCGATAACGCTAACGTCTCTTGAAACAGCTCCGTGATATTCAATTTCTGAGACGTCTTTATTGCACGCATATGTTTTTTCCGCCGCGACCATCCTTTTAGTCGGCGCTTCTCCTACTAACAAGTTCTCCGCGCGCGCGCGAACTGCAGCCCCCTAAAACGTTCTTGATCTAATACCTCAAGCTGGGCTTTCAGATTGTTTATATCGTCCATAAAAACGCCGGGCGTATTGCACTCTGCTTGCATGAGCTTTTCCAAGCTAAAACGCAACCCATCTTCCCGTTCCTTTTCCTTGTACTTAAGCATACACGCCATTTCAATCGCGCCCATTTTTACTAATTGTTTAAAAATCTCCCACCTTTCACAGGCATTGCATCCCCTTTGTTCTGCGTCTTTCCACATTGTCTTAATCATACTCTCGAATGAGTCGCTCCGCAAGAGCTTGGCGTTAAGTTTCCACATTTCCCACGTGAAAGATGGCGAATTTTTATGTTCGCCTAAAGTTAAGCTAACGAGACAGTGATCGCTAAAAGAGACATACTCAACGGTGTAGTCCCGACACTGAGGAACAAGCTCTGTTGAAATATAAGCGCGGTCTAATCGCGCATGGCTATTACCCTGAAAATGCGTGTATGGCATGGCCCTCTCTCTCGGTGTACAGAGCGCGATATCCTCAAGATCAAAATCTTGAATAATGTTGTTTAAAGCTAAAATGCTGGTGTCACTATTGCGGCCGCGATTTGATCGATCTTCCATTCTACATACACAATTAAAGTCGCCCAAGAAAATTATGTAACGATCGCTCCGAAAGTGCTGGTAAATATTTTCGAAAAACACGCGGCGCTCGTCTGTCCTATTTGGCGCATAGATACATATAACTCGCCATTCTCGACCCAAAAGTGCAAAATCACAGAGTATGAACCTCCCAGACTGGCATGTCATAACGGTTTGTACTTCAATACCCAACGATTTTTTAAGAAAAAGGCAACACCCTGCAGAAAAACCTATCGCATGATTTACACATACAAAGTACCGCGATAGAAAAGATTGTACCATATTATTGGTCTGCTCCTCACTTTCCACTTTAGTTTCTTGGATTGCCAAAATGTCTAAATCTTTTTCAGTGAGCAGTCGATAAAGCTGCCTTTGCCTCCGCCTCGCCGCCAGTCCTCGAACATTTAGCGTGGAGATACGCAGGGGGCGACCAAGAGTAAACATTGGAAAAAGAAAAATAAGGTCTCAAAACAACCCTTGGCGCTCACCTATGCCACCACTATCTGACGGGTGCCATGACAGGCTGTCACTGCTCTCGGGTGTCCTCCCGGGGGAGTGTCAACGAGAGTCCCCGACCGGCATTTCGTCCTTTCTTGTGTTGCAGCCCACTTCCCCTGTCCTGAGCAAGTTGTTGAGGCTTGTCGTTTTCCGGCGCCGTGTCGCTCAGTCTACGCTTGATTGACGCGCTCTCAGAGTCCATGTCGTCGCAGACGTCGCCGTCCTGAGCACTGGTTGGGGTGCTGGCGCCCGTTGTCGCACATGCCAAGCCCTTCATAACCTGCCTCGTGTCGCCGGCGAGTCGCTGTTCCAGCTTCGGAAGGTCGGTCTTTTCCTGTGTCAGCGGGCCCCTCTGTTGCGCCACGCTGGTCCCGTTGTCCATTCCCTGGGCGTCTGCAGGTGGTGGTGCCTGCTCCTTCGCTGACGATGCCGCAGCTTCGGCTTCTGCCTCATCCATGAGATGGCTCGCCTCCGAATCTTCACAGGTCTGGTTAGCGACGGCTGCAGCTCGGGCGTAGGTCCGCACGCAGTCTCTTGCTTCGTGCCCGAAGGCCCGGCACTCTCCACATCGGGGCACCTTGCAGTCACGCCGAATGTGCCCTGTGCGGTGGCAACGAAGGCACAACGGCGCTCGCCCGGGGACAACGACCAGCACCGTACCACCATTGAGGCGGAGTTGGTGGGGGAGAGATTCCGGGGTCAACGATTCACGGAGCACAATCCTCACCGTCACCGTCGTGGAGTCAACGTCCATCAGTCCCGCCACCTTCCATTTTTCTCGAGTGACCTCCTTCACTTCACCGAAGGACTCGAAGACCCGCCGGATGGCTTCCACGGAGACGCCAAACGCCACCCAATGGATCTTCACCTTCAGTTCACGCCTTTCCGGGTCAACAATAAGGCAAAGACGGTCTTTCACCTGCAATGTCCCGGCAGACAAAAGTTTCTCCTTGGCCTCGATGGTATGTGTAATGACCAAGCAGAGACAGCTGCTCCAACAACAAGAATGTTTATTAAAGCGATAGCGCGGCTTAAATAGTTCAGCGCCGATGCTTATCGACGCTTACAAGAGAGAAGGAAAGAGAAGGAAAGGCGCACGCTCGCCTGCCCGTCCTGCATGTCACCGCACGACGTCACTTGGCACGATATCACACCGCCGGCTTGTCGTCGTCCTGCACGTCACCGCACGACGTCACTTGGCACGATATCACATCCCTCCCCCTAGTCGTCTATGCCGTATCGGTGCACCGGGCGACGCTGGCGAGAAGAACGCCTCAATACGGGAGTCTCGACCGCAGGTGACCTCGCCCCCAGACTTGACGGGCCCGGAAGGGAAACCCCGGCCTCCAGAGGGCCAGGCTCCGAACCGGGCGTTCCCGGAAGGGCAAACGAAGCTGTTGTCCCGCCGGTTGGAGTTGTTGGTTCCCAGGCCCTTCGCACGTGGTTCCGGTGGCGTCGATGGATACTCCCGTCGGATGTCTGGACCTCGTACATGACGTGACCCCGACGCCGTAGCACACGAGCAGCCAACCACTTAGGACCTTGGCGAAAATTCCTTGCGTAGACAGAGTCACCGCACTGAAAGCTTTGTTCTGGAGGCTGCCGTTTGCACTCCACGTCCATCGCATCGGGGTGAAGTTTTGACAGGCCCGAGCGCAGGTTCCTGCCCAGCATAAGCTCTGCTGGGGTCTTGCCGGACTCCGAGTGTGGCGTGGAATGTTGCTTGAACAAGAAGCGAGACACCTTGCACGCTAGAGAGCCTTGCCTCTGCTTTCTCAGTGCACATTTTAGCTCCCGAACCATGCGTTCTGCTCTCCCATTACTCGCAGGGTGGTAGGGAGCAGTATACATGTACTCAATGCCGTTCAACTTCAAAAAGGACTGCATGTCCCGGCTGGTAAACGCCGTGCCATTATCTGAAACAATCAAATCTGGCAGTCCGTATGTTGCAAACATCTTACGCAGCCGCTCGATCACTGCAGATGAGTGCATTGACGTCATTATTTCCACCTCCGCCCAGTTCGAGAAAGCATCAACTGCCACTAGGAAAACCGCACCATCGACAGGACCCGCAAAATCGATATGCACTCGGCTCCATGCTCGCTCCGGTTTCGTCCAGAAATGCGTAGGCGCTTTCGGCTCACTTTGCCGGTTTTCCTGGCACGCCTTGCAGTGCCGCACAAATTCTTCGATCTGCGCATCCATCTTCGGCCACCAAACGTAGGACCTCGCGATAGCTTTCATTGCCGTCACTCCCGGGTGATTAGCATGTATCAAGATGAGGACACGTTTTTGCAGCACCTCAGGGATTACCACGCGGTTTCCCCAAACCACACAGTCACGATGCACGGACAGTTCGTTCTGCCTTATCTCGTACGCACCGTAGTCTTTCGGTACCCCTTCTTTTGGCCAGCCGTCGATGATCCATTTCCTTACTTCCGATAGCCGACTGTCTTGCGACGTGCAGCCAGCAACTTCTGCGGCGGTGACTGGCGGGTACTCAGCGGCTTCGAAAAGCAATACGTCGCCCGGCGTTTCTGCTTCCAACCGAAATGCTGGAACCGGGAGCCTGCTCAAGCAATCAGCGTTCGCATGATCCTGAGTTTTGCGGTAGTCAAGCTGGTATTCGTAGGCCGACAGCATTAGGCTCCATCGTAGCATGCGTGGTGACAGAACATCCGGTATTTGTTTCTCTCGCCGAAATATTCCTAGCAGCGGTTTGTGGTCCGTGAGAATAACAAATTTTCGCCCGGCTAGGTACTGATGAAAGTGACGCACTCCAAACACCACGGCTAATGCTTCTCGGTCTATTTGAGCATAATTCCGCTCAGCCTTTGTTAACGTCCTTGACGCATAGGCAATGGGTTGCTCCTTTGCCGTCTCGTCACAGTGAGCGAGTACAGCACCCACACCCACCGGAGACGCATCACAGGAGAGTATCAACGGAGCACTTTCGTTAAAATGCACAAGCAAGGACTGCGATGTTAACAATTTTTTTAGGCCTTCAAACGCCCGTTGGTGCTCTTCGTCCCATTTCCAGGTAGCATTGTCATCAAGTAAACGGTGCAGCTTCTCGGCTATTTCGGATCTGCCCCGCAAAAAAATGTTGTAAAAATTCACCATACCCAAGAAGGCCTGGAGTTCCTTCTTGTTAGTTGGGGCCGGGGCTTTATGGATGGCCTCGACCTTCACCTCGGAAGGGTAGATGCCACACTTATCGATGCGATGACCCAGGAACTCGAGGCTTTCCTGAAACAACTCGCATTTGGTTGCTTGCACTCTGAGTCCAGCCTTATCTAGGCGTTCGAATACATCCGTGAGCATGCGTTCATGCTCCTTGGCCGTTTCGCTAACCACCAGGATATCGTCCAGGTACACAGCTACTTTAGGTAGCCCAGCAAGGATAGTGTCCATTGCCCTTTGAAACAGTCCTGGTGCCACAGATACGCCGTACGGTAGGCGGCGAACTTTGTAGAGCCCTTGTACGGTGTTTATCGTGAGCAGTTCGGCAGTTGTATCGTCGACCACAAGCTGCTGGTACGCCTGTGCCAGATCAAGCTTCGAGAAGACCCGCCCCTTTCCTAGCTTAGCGAAAAGCTCCTTGCTGGTGGGTAGAGGATACACATTGCTCTTTACTGCCTGGTTAACTGTGCTTCGATAGTCTCCGCAGATTCTAAGCGAGCCATCCTTTTTCCGCACCACAACAATGGGTGTTGCCCATTCGGAGTATTGGGTTGGCTCCAATATTCCTAACTGCACAAGCCTATTCAGCTCGGTCACAACATCCTCTTTCAGCGCAAAAGGAATGTTCCGGCATTTCAGGAACTTTGGCAGGGCGCCATCCTTCAGCTCGATGTGAATGGGCGGTAAAAACGCGCCAGGCAGAGACCCGCTGAACACCTGCGGAAATCGGGCAGCGAAAATTTCTCGGCTCCTGCTGACGGAATGAAGACCCATTACTTCTATCTTCAAAGGTCCGAACCAATCGCGGCCAAGCAAAGTGTTCCCGTCGTTCTTGACCACCAGCAGCGGCAACTCGGAATTTTGACCTTTGAACTTCACTGGCACCATGGCTTTTCCCAAAATCTCGATACCCTCTTTCGTCCAGGTGACCAACTGCGTGTCCGGCTCTTCCAGTTTTCCCCGCTTTGACACCACTAGTTTTTTAAACTCCCTCTGGCTGATAATAGATCGCGCAGCCCCAGAATCCACTTCCATTTTCACATTCTCTCCGCCAATCTCGACCTCAACTACGTACTTCGGTACAGCGCTTGCTACTTGGCCGATGCTGAATAGGCTGTCGTACTCGGTTCCTGTGTCACCCGTAGTCTGAGCAAGCTGATCCTGTGCTTGCGTCTTATTTGCTTTGCACGCTCTTTCTATGTGTCCTTTTCCTGAACACTTGAAGCACTTTGCATTTTTGAACCTGCACCGCACAGCTGCGTGGTTGCCTAAACACCGAAAGCAACGCCGCTCACCTTGCTCCCAGGTCCCCGCGACCCGCTGGCTTCCGTGGTTTTCCGCGTTCGGCACTTTAGCTCGCGAGCCTACTTCCGCGGTCATTTCTAGCTGAGCTTCCGCTTCTCGTCGTCTTTCGCTTATAGCTTGGTGCTGCTTAGCTGTAGTCTCTGCCGTGACTGCGAGATCGTACGCTGCTTCGAAAGTCAGTTTCTTTTCTGCCAGGAGCCGTTGTTGTGCGACTCCGTCGGCTATTCCGAAAACCAGCCGGTCGCGCAGCATTTCAGTAAGCGGAAACTTGTCCCCGCCGAACCCACAGTTTCCAGCTAACCTTCGCAAAGCAGTGACGTAGTCGGCCACAGACTCGCCAAATTCCTGGTCCCGTTTCGAAAACACGTACCTCGAATACAGCTCGGACGGCTTTGGCTGAATGTGGTTCTGTACGGTGTCGATGAGGACCTGGTATTCCACGTTCGGCGGTCGTAGGGGCTTGACGAGAGTCGATATCAGGGAGTACGCTTCCGGCCCGCAGCAACTCAGCAGCACCGCCCTCTTGTCCACGGCCTCCAACACCTTGTTGACGGCACAGTACAGTTCGATGCGCTCGACGTATTCTTCCCATGTCGAATTTCCATGAACGTCAAACTCCGAAATGCGGCCACCCAACGCCATCACGCCTGTTTCCAGCGGCCCGCACGGGCCAGACCGTGCCTCGTCGCCAATGTAATGACCAAGCAGAGACAGCTGCTTCAACAACAAGAATGTTTATTAAAGCGATAGCGCGGCTTAAATAGTTCAGCGCCGATGCTTATCGACGCTTACAAGAGAGAAGGAAAGAGAAGGAAAGGCGCACGCTCGCCTGCCCGTCCTGCATGTCACCGCACGACGTCACTTGGCACGATATCACACCGCCGGCTTGTCGTCGTCCTGCACGTCACCGCACGACGTCAC
>JAZHYW010019038.1:0-26301 GCA_037355805.1 Ixodes ricinus | reverse complement strand
ACTTCGTTCAGTTGCGTATTGCTTACTGCATAAAAGTTACTGTGATGTCTTTCTCGTGTCATCACATATCTCACACTCGAATTTTATGCTGATAGAAGATTGAGTTTTCGCAAACGCTGAGATCGGCTAGCTACGACGGAGGCCCTAACAAGCCTCCCCTACTCCTCGCTAAGCCTTTTCGGACGAGCTTTTTCCTGACACCCAATATCTGTGCCTGAACGGTGTGTCTGAAATTATCTTGGCATACTCAGTCAGGAAGAAAGCAAACACATAACAAATATTATGGCCATTAGCAACCGTCAAACGCGGTTTAAATAATTATCTTGGCGTTCGTTCGTGGGCGCACCAGCATGAGGTTCACGCCCGTCCGGCGCACTTCCGGCGCACGGTGCGACATTCTTCACACAAGTGCTCGACTTTTGCTTTCTTAAAACGGTTTGTATGTGCGAATGTGCCTATATGCTTACAGGATAACTTTATGCGCATACGTGATGTTGAATATTAGTGGAATGCAAGCGGGTGGGGACCTCACTTCGTGCAGTGCTGCGGGGCACTACACTCTAAGAAAAATGGAGGAAAAGGGTAGCAGTGGCGCGCCTTCTTGCCTTCGACTGACGCGCCCCCAAGCGGACACGAGAAGAAGGGAGGAACGAGACGTTTTCCTCCTTCTCCAGGCAGACGGGAGAAAGCTTTCGCCCTCCCGACTCATCTTCTTTCGGTTTCGTTTTTCGAGCACGTCGCGCACGTTGTTAAATAAATGTTGTTGAGTTGATTGAGCTTCAGCGGCAGCGAAGGCCGCCTGTAATTCCGTCTTCTAGTCCAAACGTGCAGAACATTTCGGTTGCATTGACGTTTTTACCACTAATTTTATCAAACGAGCAAACGAAGCCGCTAGAAACAGCGAAGTTCCGGAGCAGTGCCAGCAGCGCTACGTACACTGGGTAAGATGGCCGTCTCCTGGATTGCGGGACCCACGCGGAACTACAGTAGCGGAACCACGCGGAACTGTGTCGACGTTTTCGACGTTATGGAAATCGCAGGAACTGCGTCCAAGGCAGGCAGGTTTTCCTGCCGGCTGCCTGGGTGCCTTCCGTGCTGAGTTCGGTTCTGTTTTCCCGTGCCGAGTGCCAACCGGCGTTCAACGTGGTTCTGTATTTCTGCGTGTCAGCAACATAGCAGCAACATCGTGATGGCAGTGTTGTGCGTAGTGAACAGAAGACTGGAATTATCGCCGATGTGACCGTGTGTTCGCGTATCAGTGGTGTAACAACAAGATGAGATGACGTAAACTGTCGGGCATTGATGCCGCTGGTCGGGCCGTGATCGGAGGGGCGGGGTGTCGCAGGTTGACATTCCGCTTTACATTAAAGAGTTTAAGACCACTTGAGGAATTAGGTGCAGTCGATCGACGTGCGGATAGTCATGTTGGAACGCTGGTCTGAACGGTAAGCTCCTATCGTACAGTGGCCAGTGTGACTGTCGGTCCCCGAGAGCGATTGCGCTCTGGGGAAAAGACTGAACAGTACGAAATTATGACGGAAAGTACGTATATTTACAGTGGAATTTTAGCATTAAAAAAGAACAGGTAAAATCGAAAAAAAAGCTATCCTTTATTTTGCTGTTTAAATATACTACGGTTCCTGGAGAAACTGCCCTCCAAGTGGCGCGCTGGGATGAGCGCTAGAAGTTTTCGAGCTCGCCACGGCGTAGCTCCGTACACTTAACACCTGCCGCAAGTCGCGGCTTTGACTGCATTCAAGTTGATCGAAAAGCGATTTCTCTGCCCGTGAAGCATCACTTCCAGCTGAGTGAATATCCGCTCTACAGAGATTAATTCAAGACGGCAATTGCAGCCGTGCGCGAACAGCACAAATAGAAAAACAAACACTACAATAGAAATACTGGCTACGAAGTGCCGTGCGGGGAAACAAACTCATGGCTTGGAACCGCATTGGAGCGGCTCGATTTATTGGCTTTCAAATAATTACGGCATGATCGAGCGTTTTCTTTTTAATAAGAGATTCATCCCCTGAGCCATTAAAAATACTCTCAGATGTATGACATTGCTGGAAAAAATCAACATGCTGGGAATATTTTTTATTGCTTAGGGAGTCACCGAGAAATTCCGTACGTTCAAAACGACCAGTATAAAAGACGGAAACGCAGAGCTCGGGAGTAGTGATCGGGTTAGTGTGCTGTTGTATTGATGTTTGTATGTGCGATGCATGTGTATGCGCTCAATGTATGTTCAGCTGATGCTTGTAGTATGCGTAATGTGTCTACATGTGTGTATAATAGAGGTTCCCGAAGCGCAATGGTGGCGTGAGAAAATAAAATATTTTTTGTAGAACATGAATTGGGCGGTACCTAGCGCCACCTAGCCTAGCTACTTGCGATTACTCTGCTTGACCCTGCCATCTGGTGGCAAGCGATTTAACCTCCTTTTACGCTACGCGGCTACGCCATAATTTCGTGTTACCGTGCTGAAATGAGCCAAGAGGCTGCTTCGGATTTGCTTTTTTGAGAGCGGCTTTTGGTTTTGCGGGCGAATGGTTTACCACTCCTCCGTGATGTGCGGTTGACGCAACGGTTGACGAAGGAATTGTGGCTCGAGGAATAGCAAAGGTAAGACATAAAGTGCGCGAACTGGGTGCCGGTTGTCTCCGTTTAACATCGCAGTGCTGACGATGAGAAGACTGAGTGACTGCATGCTTTCGAAACGTAAGTTTCTTTACCTGCAGGGGGAAGCCGGCTTCGGAAATAAATACAGTTCGCGGAAAGCTCGTGTTACGTTTTTATTTGCTGCTCCTCTCGCTCCGTACAATAGACTTAGTGTTCTCGTTAAGCCTTATTGAGCTCGATTTGCTCGATTCGTGGCCGCCATAATGAGATGCAGGCGACGGAGGAACTTTTGCTCCCCTGCTTTAGGGACGAAAGTTTCTCCCTTTCTGAAGGAACATATGTGTCAAGAGCGTTCCTCCCTTTAGGGAGGACTATACTGACCCTTTTTTCTATAGATAAGAGATGAGAAGTGTGTTCAAATGTAGCTTTTCAATGGCGCCTCCGAGTTTTTCCTCGCGTACTCCAGGCGTATTAAGAAAAACAGTAATTGCAAAAGGTATATCTCGTCCATAGACGCACGAAGCAAACTGCCCGATCAACAACACTAATATAAATTCGCGAGCTCGGTGTATGCATACTTATTGGTTGCTACAGCTTGCTGATTGGTACGACAAGCAAAATCCCCGAGCTTCGCAGCGTCGAGATTCCCAGCACTGGCTCGTCTACATACCTCGAAACGCTAACAGGAAGGCTCAAGTACAAAAATACAACAAGCATGCGTTAAGACAAGCTATACGTCTCGGGCTTGTGATAAAGCTTCGAGGTCTGGCCATTTCGGTTAGTTTAGAGACCGCAAATGATGATCTCGGGACCAGAAATCATGAGGTAACGGCCGTTAATAGTCCACGCTCTGTGTATGATATCTTGTCGACGTGTCGATCGAAACCGAAACCATGGCGCTCTCCTCCTGGCCAACGAGTTCCCAGAGTGCAACGCGCGCCGTGTTGCATGCGGGGAGTTTATGGAGAGTAGTCTATTGAATTCTGGGATTTCCGTTGTCAGTTGACGCACTCATAGTGCTTTGCGCTGCCCTCTTCTGCGGCTGAGTGGACTATATTTAGGAGTTTTAGTACGTCATTGTTGGCTTAACGGTCACCCAATATCAATAACCTATACGATGCGTATGCAAAGGCGCCGGCGGAGTATCTGGTACCAATATGAAAATTATCTAAAGGATCTAACTAAAGCTCTCTAATTTCGTTTCACCTCCCCTTTCCCACTGCTCTGCTCACGCGACCTCCTGAGACTTTTATGTCACGTGCCCCCTTATTTCTTTAACTTACTCCATTATACTTATAATTTCGAGTGGGGTGTCGTCGTGGTGATCGTCGTACAACTTGTCTTCTTTTTACGAGACATAGCGTTGCGTGTCGACACGGCCCTGTGGACCGCGAATACAAGGCAGAGCACCATCGCCATCTCCACGCCCTTTCACCGACATTCACGAAACGTGTGCTTGAAAACCCGCGACCCGAAAACATCGCACTGTCACGGCTGCAAAAACTAGTGTCCCAATATCTTCCGATGTACCCCACTGCACGCAGGTGCACATGGTGAACAGAACAGCGCACAAAAAGACTAGGACAGAGAAAAAGGACGATGAGCAACACACAAGCGCTGTGTGTTGCACATGTTCCTTTTTCTCTGTCCTTGTCTTTTCAACTTCTTCAACTTTAATGTTTCTCTCCAGGGAGAGGGGGAGGAAGAAAAAAAAACAGACTGTTGTCGCTTGACGGGAGTTTCTCCTCCCCCACCAGCAACGAGAGAAACTATTTTACATACCTAGTGACCCGTAGAACAAGGTTTACATAGGATCAAAACACTCAACATTAAACAAAAAACAAAAACAAAAACAAAAAATCCTGACGTACATTGCCGACATTTTTTGCGGGTCCGGAGGTCCCATCAAGAACAGGAACAAATAACACTAGAGAAACAATGAACGAATATCCTTTCTGCTCAAACTCATCAAGTCCGTGCCCAGTCTATGTGTACTATTTATAACGTTAGGCAACGAGTACTGCAACATCTGGAGGCCGTAGCCTGTTCTCGAGCAGGCGTTGACCATGTGTCAACACAACAAACCCTGCATATGCAGGCATTCTCCAGCTTCATATTGTGATTGATAGAAAAACAAGCTGATTTGCCTTACAGACGTTTGATATGTTACAAGAAGTTTATAATTATAATGCTCTGTAATTGGAACAATATGAAGGATTTTGAAAAGCTGTAATGTGTGAGCGTTGAACTCCGCATTGCATAATTCGAATTATTCTCTTCTGGAGAACATGCAAGTGATGCACATTTGTAGCCGTTGTGCTACCCCAAACAAGGAAGCAGTAATTATAGCAAGAGTAAAAAAAGGGAGTTATAAAGAAAATTAAGACTGAAAGGGTAATATATGACAGGATTTATAAATAATGCCCACAACCTTTGAAAGTCTGCCAGCTATGCCTTGTACTTCGGCGTCCCAGCTCATGTACTCATGCGCTGTTCTGTTCCCTACACCAACTCGCCCAACTTATAACACTTCTGCACGCAGGTGCAAGATGGCGATCTGGTGCGGTGTGCAGTGCGGGAAAACCATCCGGTCTCCGGAAGGGCCTTCTTCCAGCTGGAGCAGACGGACCTCTGTCCCGTCGGGACCGCCCTGATTCTCACAATCGGGCTTCCCATTTTCGGTACGTTCATTTTTGCCATGTCGCTTCACCTGTCTCCTGGCCATTTCACAACCTCCGATATTTCGTCGCAACAACGTGCGTGTGATGCCGCTCATGCATCATCAGCATCATCACGTCAACACACTTTCCTGACGCCAACGACGAGGGCTTTGCAACGTAGGACCCTTCAAGGTGCTTAATTTTAATTCGAACAAACATTTAAAAAAAGTAGGGGGTGACAGTCATACGAGTTTTGTCTTCACCGTTTATTTGTCGGACTTGACGGACATTAGATGACGTGATAATCGTCATGGTAATTAAAATAATTTCTTCACTTACCCTTTCAGATCGCAGCTCTTAAGCGGCCGTTTCCAGGTTGAGCGGCGTCGGCGGCGTCGGCGGTGTAACCGCTCGCGTTGCATTATCCGACGTCACAGTTTTTCCCCACTGAATTTAGCGGGGAAACGGAATTGGTGTTGAGGTTAGGCGAGACGTCAATTTCCCCGCTAAATTTAGCGGGGAAACTAACCTGCTAAATTTAGCGGAAAAAGTTTTCCCGCTAACTTAGCGGGGAAACTTAGCCCGCTAAATTGAGCGGGGAAGTTTTCGCTAAAATTTAGCGAGAAAATTTTCGCTAAATTTGAGGCGAGCAGGAGGGGAGGAGGAAGAGAGGCCTCCCCTCCCCTCCGTACCCTCCCGTCCTCCTCCTCGAGAGCTGCGCTCTAATTTCGCATTACACAAAATCGTAAACGTCTCATTTTTTTTAATTGTGATTAGCGGTCATGGTGGCATTGCCGAGTTGGTGGCAATTACTATGAGAGGCGGGCTTTAAGAATTTTTTGAAAGGTAATGGTTTTTTTACATATTAATCGATCAATTCTCTCGTTTCGTCGCTTCAATCATGTCGTCCCCATCTTGGCAGCTTGTGCTTGATGGGTACGATACGATACGAGTGACGACGTGATGTAAGCGACTACGGCACTCCTACAAGCGTCATCGTAGACAGGAATTTATGCGCCCTTTTGTGCGCAATTTAGAAATAGTAAACTAAGCAAAAATTAATCCAATAATTAAAAAAAAACTTTTACCATTTTGAATTTTTTTTTAAATTGGCCCGGCTTCTAATTATAGTGATTGCCGTCAATACTGCAATTGCAACCTGGCCCCCAGTAACAAATACTTAAAAGTTTAATTAACAAATTGTAGTTAATTATTTACTTTTTCATGACGATTATTCTTTTATCTAAAAGTCCGCCGAGCCTGGTAAATACATGGTGAAGACGGCTCCTTCGCGCTTTTTCTTCAAAATGAAAAACAGGGGAAGGAAAAAAGAGCTTTTCATGGCTTTTTCCTTAGCTCTGTCACAGAAGCCGGAACGTCAGTTGTTCGTTTTATACAACATCTTCCCGTAAATATCAATTCGTTTGCCACTGAATTGTTTGACATGTCACTAGATCAGGATCTAAATTTTAAAAGCCTGAAAGGAAAAAGGAGTGGGCATAAACAAGCCCTTGTCACACAGTAACGAGACAAAATAGTCAACAGTCGAATGTTCAAAAGCAAACACGCGCAACTACAAAAAAAGAAATTGTCTTGTGCAGGCTTTAGTTACTGGGCAGTAAGTACCGCGTGGGTAACACGTGCACTACCCATAGTGAGAATAATTAGGCGAAGGCGCGCCTACCGCAGCTTCTTAACGCTGAATACCTTTTTTACTAAATTCGAGCTAAGCACCAATGAGCATGTCTGCGAGTGGATAGCTTTCACACGCGCTACACGTGCTGGCCATCTGGCAGGCAGGCAGCAGTATCTTCTCTAAAACAAAAGCCTACAACAAATGGCATCTTGCCCGCGTGTTCGTGAACGCGACAAAAAAGTTCGTAAATTTATCTTACGACAGAGTTACGAACTTTGAGTTTTCCCGAAGCAAAATGTTGGTAAGTTCGTAACTTTGTCGTAACGGTAAAGATACGAACATTTTCGTCGTAAGAAAGTTTCGGGAATCTGGCCTCAGACTCCAGAGAGAGCGACTCGTACCCTCCTTTCCCGGAACAAAGAAAACGAGCACCAACGAAGAGGCTGTATTCGGCGCTTCCTTGCTTGTCTCTATTGAATGCTTGCGGAAAGCAGGGGGTGGCATGACGTCACGAGCCTAGCCTCCGCAAGGCAACTTCTTCTCAGAAGCCACCTCTCCCCCAATCCTCCTCACATTTTTTCCGAAACGGTATGCATGTCGGGACGAGTCGGTCCCGGCACGTGACTTTTTCTGGTAGGTTCTAGAAGTGGCGCTATTGTGGTGAGCCGTAGTATACGTTCAATCTACGGAGTAGGCAGTGAGCGCGGAGGCGGTGGGTGTCAGTCTGCTTGTCGTTCTTTTGCCTTGTATTTACGGAGTTGGCAGTGAGCGCGGATGTGGTGGGCGTCGGATTTGTAGCGTCTGTTTGTCGTTCGTTTGCCTTGCGTTTCTCGACCGCTACAGATAGAGCTTGAAATGTGGAATTTCAGAACTAAAGCACTTCTTTGCGGTGCACCTACGTCGTTGGTAAATCTCTAGGGGGCTTCGCAATGTAAGTCGAGCGGCTCGCTCGCACCAGCGTCTCAGCAGAGATCGACTGTCTCAAGAAAGCGCTGTCAAAGTAGCGCTTTAAATCGCGTCTCACGCGCTCCAACCTTGACAGTGCTTTCTTAAGTCCGTCTCAGCTGAGACGCTGCATTCGAGCAAGCCGGCCCTGGGCAGCAATCTATCCGTGCGCTTTAGTTTTGTCTTCCGCGAGCTGATTGCAAAAAAAATGAAGAACCTTTCTACTGCGAAAGCGTACGAGAGCAGCAGACGTCGTCATTGCGATGTCTTCAGCAACGAGAAATGATCTGGCGATGCGAGGCGTCCGCCCGAAAATTCGGAAGATCCAACATAGAAATGAAAACGAATCATAACTCTATACACCCTCCGCGAGTAAAGCCTAGATCCACTTGTTTCGTAGTGTTTTAATTCACATTTTATTTACATTCGAACCACTTCGAAAGTCAAAACAATATACGCAACACTTATTTACAGCATAGCTTGATTTGCAACACAACATTGACTTATAAAATAGTTACGGTGCCCCTTTCAGACGGACAAAATAATCTTCAAGGTTGACAGAAGACATGGCAATCAGTGAGGCTCCGCTCGACATCCTCGGACTGGAAGTGCGCCGAGCAGTACATCGCGCTAGCTTTGAGGGGGTCCAACCGCTTCCCCTGTTCAGTGCCACAACCCATCGGTTGCGACACACGATGTCTCGGGAAACTGGGAGCCTCATTTCGGAAGCGATATATATTAATTTTGAAGTTTCATCAGCAAAGGGTGTACGCACTCACAGATAAAACGAAACACCAGTGGGCGACTTCTTTCATTTATTTCATTTCATTTATTAATCCTTAAGGGTCCTCTTTCGAGGACATTACATAAGGAGGGGGCAACACAAGAAATTATACAAGAAATGAAAAAAAAACAATAACATAAAAATACGTAACAACGCACACTCATGCAACGTAGCTAAAAAAACTTAACTAGGTGCGGAAAATACAACACGATGGAGCTTTTGAAAACCACAGGGTCAGTTATTGTAATGAGCGATTCTGGAACACTGTTCCAGTCCACAATTGTGAGTGGGAGAAATGATTTGTTAAAGGCATTACTGGAACCCGATATACGTTGAAAATTGTAAGAGTTATTGAGCCGACGAGATGACCGTGCGGGACTGCGCAGGAATGAGCTTCGAACAGTGGGATGGTAGTGGCAAAGTTTATGGAGTAAGCAAAAGACGTGCAACTTCTTCGACCGCTCGGACTGATTACTGCAATTTCTTACACTACACAATCCCATCGCGGTTAGGAAACTCCAGTAGACGTTTCGTCCACACAATCAAGCGCGACCGTCGCGACCGCAAGCACTTTGCAAGGGTGACTCTTCGATAGAGACTGCATCTTTGATGTCGTTCTCCGTCGTCAGAACTGTTGCTGAGGCGGTGCTCTGCGTTATCACGCGGCTTTCACGCTTCGGTACGCAGACTCCGCATCTCGACGACCTTCGGGCATCGCCGCGCGCCGCTCCTCGGTCGGCTCCGTCCGTCTTAAAAGTTAAACGCCAAAACAACAGGGATACAAGAATAGATGCAGACAGGCCCGACTAGCAAACTCGCCGTCTTAATTCCGCCCGGCAGTTTCGACGGCTACGTAACTCGTAAATCCCACCGAACGAGGTAGAATATTATAGTATACCGCCAACCGGCGCACTTCCGAGCCGACTTTTTTTATGACTATGCTTCAAAAAAATCACGATGCCATCCCCCTGCTTGCGAGCCATAACCGGCCGGCCAAGACATACCAGGGTCGAGGAACTCTATAGGTACTCTTGTCTTCCGCCCCTCAAAGCCTTCATTGAGGCGCGCAACGAGGGCCACGAGATGGTATAGAACAAAGAAACGGGTAGAGGGCCCCCGCCCTTACCCCTATCACCTCCAGACGCGTCCCAACGCCCACGACTACTGAAACCATGGTGAGACGTCCTCCTCGCGTTTCTCCGAGCCTCTCCTCCAGGAAATGCAATACCTAGGACCGCCAGGCGGAGCGCACAGCACAGGCCTCTCATTTAGACGAGACGAAAAACGCGCGGTGTTCACATGATGTAGCCTGGGACGCTGCCACTTCGAATGGAACAAACTAGCAGTGATCTCACCAGTCGAGAACTGCAATTGTGTACACCAATAGGACCTACCTACCTAGCTCAAGCCAGCTCAAACTGTCCGAGATACTTTGTGCAGTACGAAGAGACGCGTCAGGGACTAATACGACAGGCGGCTGAGCGTGTGTCATTTACAGACGGCTAAGCGTGTTGTCATTTACACAGATAGCAGGGAAGCCATCAACCGACTCAGCAATCATTCCTCGGACTGGAACGCTCATCCACAACATCAAGAGTGCGAGCCCAACGCTTTGTGAACGCCACGGAGTGGAGGTGATGTTGACCGGGTGCCGGGACACGCGGGCGGCATCGGCAACGAAGCCGCGCACGCGTTGGCGAGCAGAGCGATGACGACCTCTCCGTCCCGGCATCCCAGATTCTGATTCGCACCAGCAGACGATCCGGCCACCCGCATCAGTGCGGTGAAGCAGGACCGAAGATGCACTTTGAAGGAGCCGACGACCGCCCGTTGCCGCAGCGACTACCGCGTAGCGCCCAGATTTTGATCCATAAAAGCAGGCGCGGGAGCCGCGCTCACGGAGGACGTCCTCGCCCAATGGCGAACCTACCGGAGACGCACACATCGAACCCCCGTTGACAGCGAAGGCGACGAACCACAAGAGGGAGACGAAGTCACCTCAACAGTTACGTGCTTGACTTGCACGACAAGGGCTCGCCCGACCTTCGAACACCTGCTATGGTCATGTCCTGGCTTTCACGACCTGAGGAATCGTTACCTCCAGCCTCACATCACGTCACTGCAGGATTGGAACACCCCCGCCAACGACAATCGAGCCCATGACACGCTGCTTTCCCTCTGGGAATTTGCACGCGAGGCGGGCATCGATCGTCGAATGTGACGTTTTTTTATTACCTTCCTTCCCCCTCTAGGCCAAAGCGCCATCCCCTTCTTAAAAAAGAAATTTCAATTCAAAACAGATCACTTGCGTTCGTTTTTCTTCCCATTTTACGTTTTAAAAAATAAATGTAGTGTCAATCTTTCGTCTTTGGCGCCCAAGCTAAAAAAACCACCGTTGGCCAGACACTACTCTCGGCTCTGGCCATGCAGAAAACGGTCGGTCGGTGTCCGGCCACTTGCCGGCCACGTGTTTGCCTCCGTTGGCCAACAACTTGCCCGTGGCCAAGCTAGCCAGACTGTGACTAACCTTTGACCGATTGGAGGACACACGTTAGGTGCTGCTTGGGCAATTTATACACTTTGCGACAAGGTTTCTTAGACATTCATCGGTCGGTTTTCGCGTTTCTACTCTCGATTTCAATATTGCGCGAATCGGTGAAGAGATATCCAGTTTTAATTGTTTTTATACCTGATTGACGAGGCCGACGAGCAGTATGCATTCCTAAACTAGGGAAGCAGACGATCCATACATGCGCTCGTCCGCAATTGCCTTGGCAGAAGTAGAGTAAAATTAAGACGCCAGTATCATTACGTAACGTAAAGAGGATGCGGATGCATGGAAGTCAGGATAACGTCCACTTCAACTGAATAAAACGTGTTTTAAGTAGACCGTTGAAGATCTTGCGGTGGCATCTCACACCGTTGACGCCTCGCTGGCGAATGCCGGCGTGCGTCGCCTACGAGGCAGGCGCCTGTAGGCATGGTCGGAGAGGCTCATTAAAGAATAACAAAATAATAATAATAATAATTTCTCAGCAACAACAAAAAGGACTTTTCATTTTTTTTTATATGTTACACAGATGAGATAGATTGAACTTTTGGCTATTTCTACAATTCTTGGCACCGCTGTCCACGTAGCTTTTTCTGGCTCTTTATATGGCCGGTTTGGCATAAACGGGAGATTTAGTCATTTAATTAGGACGCAACAAAACGAGGCTTTGAAAATTTAACACATGCAGTTCAATTATTAGTGCTATGAGAACAAACTAAAATAGTATTGTAGCTAACCCCGAAATTTATGCCGACTAAAAAAGGAATAAAAGAAATTGAATAAAGTCTCTACTTTTTTGGAGCTCATATTTGGACCTAAAATGGCGTCTTTCAGTGTTTCTATGACTGGGTTCACCCAAGGAAGTCATCAGACAAAGAAAACGGCCAGCTTAGTCTCCTAAACTTCGTGCTAGAAGCGAAGCTGGACGTATATGTGTAGATTCTTTCCTCCTCATCCTCTTTCCTAGTGCCACGTGCCCAGACGAAGATGTCACTCGGCATATTCCCTCATCTTCACCTTGTATTTTGTGGCAATAAAACGCCTTTTTGAATCTGAATCTAGTGTAAGACAGAGTATATTATTAAGTAATTAGGCGCCAACCTAAATTTGTTTGGTACGCCACCGTTTTTCCACAGTATTTTTCTTAACTACGTGGGTTTCGTGCAAATTCCTGAAATTTAAAGCATGATATCAGCAAAAATAAATTTTATTTTAGTAGTGAAGCTGTCTATGGCTAAGGGTTCCGCGGATTTTTCGTGAGCGTGACAATAGCCTTCTCTATAGTGACAAAGCCTGGCAGATCGCCGCGAGAAGCAACCGCCGAATTTGAAGAGTTAGAGTGGCAGACAACGGATGAGAGGAGAGCCGCATGACGGGCGCCCCTGCTGCGGCGAGACGCCGAAGCTACACTTGTCTTGAGCGATGCAGATGTCCGCTCGTGCTCCTCGCGCTCCTCGCGCTATCGCTTCTTTTCTCGTCGGGTTTGAAAACCATGTTTCGGGTCCTCGCCGCTGCAAAAGCTGTGCGCTGACGTCCAGACTCCCCGAGAAATGCTCTGTGCTACGAGATCCTCGCGCTCCAAATCTGCGACCGGGCACTCTGGCTCCGTCGTTGAACTGTGAGGCTTTGTGAGTATAGAGGAGGCTCGTGACCAAAAACTCTACGCTCGCACCGCACCCACGCGCCGCACGTGCCGGCGTCTGCAGCGGTAACCGTTCTAGAGCAAAAGCCTGAAACAGATGACATCTTGCACGCGCGTTCGTCACCACTTTACTTTTGGGTATTTACTTCAGACCCTTTTATACGGGAAGGCGTGCGCGTGCGGCAGCGTGGAACGCATATTCCCAGCATTCCCCTTGAAGCTTGGGTAATCTAGCGATTTTCGTGTGCGTGACCAAAAACTCTTAGAAGCCCCTCGATATGTTTCCGTTTGTCTTGCAAGTAGCCTCAAATGCGCGAGCGCACGCGTGTCTCGAGCGGCCCTTGAAGCGAATGGCGGCGGGACACCCGCTCGTGGCACGTGTCTTGCGCGTTTCCACCACAATGGTTGGCGGAACTTGTAAAAAACGCCTTTCTCAAGGGGCTTTAAAAACTCTACGCTCGCACACCGCCCTCTCTTTGTCGTCATTCCAAGCGCTTGCGTGCCTACTTTCCCTTCCGCTCTCTCGGGGTCGCTACCCGTCGCGCGTGTCTACCAGAGTCGTATATGTAGAGGTTGGCCAGATCCGTAGTATGTAGAGAGTTTGGTCAATGGGAGGCGCGAGCAGAGCCAGAGGCGCGCGGCAGACTCGGAAAGAGGGCTTGGCATGCTCTCTTGACCAACCAGAAGCCGAAAAGAATCCCCTAGCGGTGGTAGCGAGAAACAGTTCTGATCAAAGGTCTATGTTCGTAAATGGTTTTAATAAGCGCGTAAGAGTGAAGTGTAGTAACTCTTCGTGGTTGAAAATAGGGTGCACGTGTTGTTTTGATCATGATCATGCAGAAAGATGTAAGAAACGAATGCGCCGCTCAACTCTGTTTTGCTCGGACAGAGTGTGATCGCTCGGACGGCAGATTCCCGGCCCTCGGCGCTTGGCGTACGGATTATGTCGATCGTTCCGCTAGTCGCACTCTTCCACCATCATTTTGGATGAGCGTGATTGAAACATCACGTGTACCATATTTTCAGTCATCGAGAGTTACTCCAATGCAGTTATCAGGTTTGTTTCTTACGACCACCGCCAGGGTATTATTTCCGGCTTCTGGTTGGTCACATTCGAATTTCTGAAGACGCCCTGGAACACGCCCAGCCCGCTTTCGGCCAATGGCGCCTCCTCATTTGTCTCGTATACTTCCCAACGAATGGCCAAACTCTCTACATATACGGCTCTGGGGTTGGCTATTCGTTGGAAAGTATAGGAGACAAACGAGGAAGCGCCATTAACCTGAGCGAGCTGGGCGTGTTTCAGGGCGTCTTCACGAAATTCGAATGTGGCCAACCAGAAGCCGGAAATAATACCCCTGGCGGTGGTCGCGAGAAACAAACTTAATAAGTGCGTCGGAGTAACTCTCGGTGACTGAAAATATGGTGCACGTGGCGTCTCAATCACGGTCATCCAAAATCATGGTGCAACAGCGCGACTCACGGAATGATCGACATAATCCTGAAAGCCAGGCGCCGAGGGCCGGGAATATGCCGTCCGAGCGGTCACACTCTGTCCGAGCAATACAGAGTTCGAGCGGCACATTCGTTTCTTACATCTTTCGCATGGTCATGATCGAAACATCACGTGCACCCTATTTTGAACCGTGAAGGGTGGCTACATTTCACCCTTACGCGCTTATTAAAACCATATATAACATATACCTTTGATTTAAACAGTTTCTGCTCACCACCGCTAGGGATTCTTTTAGGCTTCCGGTTGGCGAAGAGAGCATGTCACGCCCACTTTGTGCGTCTGGTGCATGACCTAGCTATGCCTGCGCCTCGCATTGACCAAACTCCCGCATGCACGGCTCTGGTGTCTATTATCCGCCGGGTGGCGGTCCCGCTTCTCGCGTGTCTAGTTTCCTCCGACTCCTCGGGGCGGCGGATTGTCGTCCACGCGAATGTATATAAAGAATCAGAAAGACAAGTTGCCGTTCTCCATTTTCAATTTCACTCTCTCTCGTCGTAATGGCGAGGCCGCGTATAGTCCGGACTCCCGAAGAGCAACGCGGCTGCGAAGAGCAACGGCGGGAACGGCAACGAAAATGTCAGCGGAGGCGGCGGGCGGCACGTGTGTGTGCATACCTTTCGTCGCGATGACCACTGATCAAGACAATAAGTGTGTTCATACCTTTGTTAAAAATGTTGTGCCACGTCTGTGTCGTGTGCTAAACAGCTTCGCTGGTCATCCACCTTCACAAAGTGGAATGGCTCCCAATGTTTTCCACAAAAAATAATTTTTTCTTGGAGTTCAGAGGTGTCTTCATTCAAAGTATTTTTTGTACAAAGAATTGTTGCGTCTCCTTTGGCATGGCATGACCCACCTGTGCTTGGCCCTAAATGCAGTGTCGACTTGTCATTCGTATGCATTGCGTACTCGGTGGTTTCCCCATCAAATTCTCTCTTTCGACAGTCCTGGGCGAGCGGGGCTTGGGGAGCTTTCTTAACGGAACGGCGGCGCGCCGAGGGAGCTGCGGTCGACGCTGAGCTGGAAACGGTGGCTTCGACCGGCGGCATGCAGTGGGCGCTTGGTGGCTCAGATGAGGTTCGGTTCAAGCCGAAGCGAGCGAGCCGAGGTGTGGCAGCCTAGCTTGCCGACCGTTTCCTCTTTGGAAGTCCAGATAATCGAAACGGCCGACAAGCTAGGCTTCCAAACGGATCGCGTTTCCGCGCGATCACCCCTCGCTCTGCTCGGGGAAAATAAAATATAATCTCAGGCTCCAGCTTGCACCAATCATTGTCGGAACCGCCAAGGGCGTCACAGCAAGCCGGCGGCGACCGAAGCGACCGTTTCCCGCTCAGCGTCGACCGCCGCTCCCTCGACGCACCGCCGCTCCGCTGAGAGAGCCCCACCCGCGAAGGACCGGATTGAAATGGGATTCAAAATTGGGCAGGAAGAAATTTCCAGTCTTGAAACAAAAAACAAAGAAAACATTTTGTTTGGGTTTAAACCTGACATTTGTTCACGCCCAATTTCAGATCCGGACTGGACCTAATATTTTTCATTCTGGTTTTTATCTGGCATATTCAGTTACGGCGTATCTACTTAATTGCTTATTTTGTTCGTAAAGCTTTGTTACTGGGCTATTTCGTTTCACATCGTACAAGAAAAAAATAATGATAAAAACTCTTAAAAATA
Source organism: Ixodes ricinus (assembly GCA_037355805.1). Classification (NCBI taxonomy): domain Eukaryota; kingdom Metazoa; phylum Arthropoda; class Arachnida; order Ixodida; family Ixodidae; genus Ixodes; species Ixodes ricinus. The sequence continues at coordinate 10,277 of JAZHYW010019038.1, read as the reverse complement.
TATATATATATGCTGAGCAAACTCTTCCCTCGAACGAAACGTAAACCAGCTTTTCCGGCAGATTTGCAGGTATCCAGTTTCGGACACCGGAAGGATCGGAGACAGTGTTTTGAAATTCGGCCGATTGTCACAGGTCAGCGCATTTGAATGTCTCACCAGACTCAAATTCAATTTGCTGTTATTGACGAAAATAATCCCTGGAGAAGAGGAACATAACGGACAGAGGACAAACACCTCTTCTATTACCCCTCAGGTGCCTCTTCTGTTACCCCTCGAGGCAGCCCGATTTGAATTGGAAATATAAAGACTAGAAATAAGTTTCGTTGCCTCGGTGACACTTTATAAGTCGCTTGCATGCAATCGCTTCTTCGCTGAAAGAATATAGTCGAGGAAAAAATGTGTCATGCCGTTTCCAAAACGCAAAATAAAATCCTTCGAGGCTTTCAAGAGGTAATCCGATATCCAGACCGAAAAATAAAAATATCGGTTTATAGTTTCTTGCGTGAATTCCGCAGTTCTTTTGCCAAAACACACCAGATTTTGCCATTTTCTGATGAACTCTCGCAATGATAAATTGTCCAACGTCCAGTTCTGGTGACCGTGGTTCTGACCACTTCTACGGCCTACCTGAAGTACAAGCGCCAGATCATGGTGTGGCTGTACGCTCGGGGAATTTGCGGCTGCCTTCAGTGCATCAAGGAGGACGAGATAGACCAGGACAAGCTCTTCGACGTCTTCGTGTCCTTCAGCAGCAAGGACTCTGCCTTCGTGTACGACACGCTCGTCCCGGGCATCGAAGCCATGGGGTTCTCAACCTGCACATACGACCGGAACTTCAAGGGAGGCTTCCTCATCCAGGACATCATCCAGGAGGCAGTGTCCTGCTCGAGGCGAACTCTCCTCTTGCTATCCGAGTGAGTTGCACTTACGTCGGTGCGCTGCCTAGAGCGCGTTTCCGACTGATGAGTTGCCCACGTCTTCATTTCCGGTTCCTCGATTCCTGCCTAGTGACGTCACGGCAGCGTGATATGCAGAGAGCAAATCGTCAGCTGCTTCTTGCGCAGCAGTTGCCGTGACGTCAGAACGATGCCGAGCTCTGATTGGCTTGGATTGAAAGGATAGTTGGTATACCTGAGTGGTAGACGCCCGGTGTCTACGCACTATTGTTTTCAATCAGTCGATAAGAGCCCGGCGTTCTCAGATCATCGCGACCCCTCTGCAAGAAGCAGACAAACTTGCGCTCCGGATACCGTGTCAGTCGAAGGGACAGTTGGCCATTTAAACGTACCGCATATATCCGTTCCTTAATGTATCGAGTTAATATTTTGTACAGAGGTGGCCGAAGATGATGCACTCTGAGTATCAAAGTTACAAAGATTTAGCGTGCCTGAGTAAAAAGTAAAACATTAAGAGCGTGAAGTCGCTGCCTACGGCGACAGTCTGCAAATGAAAGGTGTCTGATAGGCTCAGCAGTCGACAGGTGGAGACAGGTCAGAATCAGACCGCAGGCACTGATCTCCGATTGCAGACGATGTTTCAGAGTCAAGTGCCGAGCAGGCTTGATCGGTGTAGTACATCCTTTGTTATCTTTTACTAACAAAACACACTAAATGAACACAAAACCGTGAAGAAAGGTTTTTCCGGGCTATTTCAACTGTCTCAACAGTTGCTATCATATCTCGGCTGTTGTTTCAACCAGAGGGCTTGCATTTGCAGACCGATGCCGTAAGCAGCGAATTCAAGCTCTCAATTTTTTACTCATTACTCAGGCAAGCTCCCGATAGTCCACGCAACGCTTCAGGGCTCCATCCTTGTTCTTGCCTCTAGCACAACCGGAGAAATCCATAGACTGCTTGCAGGCTGGATGATGTAGTCGTTGAGCATTTCTTGCACTTGCGCTCGATTGAAGTCCCTCTCTTTTAAAGAGACTCGGTAAGGCGACTGGTGGACTGGCAGAGCGTCGGCGTCGGTAACAGTGCGATGCTTCGCGATTTTGACGCACCTTCAACGACTGAGCTGTTTGGCGCACCTTCAACGACGTGGCGAAACAGTCGCTAAACTCGGCGAGAAGGTTGGTCAGCAGTCGACGTTGAGGAACTGGGAGCCTCGGGTCGATGTCGTGCTTCAAGGAGCTGAGTACACTTGTCCGGTGATGGTGATATGTCTTCTGAGGTGGCGGTGTTTGCCGCTGTGTCCTGGAGTTCCTCAAAGTGGCCATCAGCAGTACTTTTGGTAAGGTGCCGTGCCTTCTGTTAGAAGTTCGTTACGAGCTCCATAGCGCGCCGGTCTTGAAGCTTCGTTGTCCCTCTCTCGACGCCTATACCTCTTCCTTTAGCAGCAGCTGAACGCTGCCCTCAAACCGACCTTCGACGCAGATGGCTCAGCCTGGTACGGCAAATAACAAGATCACTTGACCGCGGTGACGAGTTTACATGGTCGGAGAGGACCCGGACAGAGGCTGACATCGTTTCGGGATCATCCAGCGTTTTAAAGAAATTTCCGAAACGTCAACTTCTTTTGATCCCAGGTCGATGACTGCACCGTATTCAGACAGAAAGTACAATTCGAGGATGACGTTCTTTGCGCAGTTGTTGAGGACAAATTTCACTGGGCACGTCTCACCGTGGATCTCGACGCCTGCTCTGCACCTTCCTATTGTGACGAGGTGTCCTTCGAGTTCGGCGGTTCGAATTTGTGAACCATCCCATGGCGTCATTACTTTTCGAAGAAGGCGAGAGAGCTTCCTACTCAGAACGGAATAGTTTCCTCCGGTTTCGATGAGTGCCGTCGCGTCGTGTCCGTCTATGGCCACGTTGAGTTTATTTGACACCTTCACGGAAGCGTCGCTTCAATGCGTTTCGTTGGAACTTGGTAGAGTGGGAGACCTCCGACATTGGCGGAGGATCTTCGCGTCGTTCATCATCAGCAATACCACCTCCCGGTATTGTCGGCGGTGCAAGAAAACAACAACACAGTACACAGTTTTTCGGGAAAGCCCGGTACACTCTCAAGAAAAGAAACGCTGGAGTCTTACACTTTTTTGTCCCATACAATACACCTCAAAACTTCGGTTCGGCGTACAGAGCTCTGACTTTGAACTGACCGCCCCAACGTTTTCGAAGGACTGGATAACCGTGCGTAATGACTGATTAAACATCTAAAATACGTATCAAAGACTACAAAAAAAAAAAAACCATTGATGTTGTAGCATGTAATAATTCCATTGACGACTGAGCTACAATAACTGTCTTTTATCCACGACTAGTTTGGTTGTCTGAACCATAGTCTTGTTCGGAACGACGAGCTGTGTTTCACCCGGGAGCTGGGTGCGCGTGCTTCTCTCCGATCCTCTTTTTCTTCGCGCCAAGGTGCGTGGGTGCCGGTCGGCGTTGGGCGTTGAGTGCTGTCGTCTGTTGGACTCTTTGTTCGCCACAATGTTTTGCAGTAAAGCCAAAGAAAAAACCGATTTTATTGTAGTCATTACACGTGCATTAATTATTTTAATAAATTCAACCACACGGCTACCAAGCCGCTCGTGAAAGTTGGTACCATTGGTTCGACATCAGTGCGCTGTACGTGGAACTGAAGTTTTGGGTTGTAGCATATGGGACAAAAAGTGTAAGACATGCCCCCCCCCCTTTTTTTCTTTTAGAGTACTATGAACTTACGCTGTTCCCTTTCTCTACCTTAGGAACTTTTAGAGAGCGAGTGGTGCCTGTGGGAGTTCCGTGTGGCGCACCACCGCGCTCTCCAGGACAAGATCAACCGACTGGTGCTGCTGCGACTTAATGACGTGAACCCCGCTCGGCTGAACGAAGAGCTCCAGTTGCACATGCGAACCATCAACTACCTCCGCTGGGGCGAGGCACACTTCTGGGACAAGCTGCTCTACTCGCTGCCCAAGAGGCACTCCACGGGAAAACTCATCGTCCACCCTGAGGGCGGCTTTCCCATGACCCCATAGTCACAAGTTGTAAGAGCCGTAGGTGCTTTTGCCATATGTATAAAAGACCACGAGTTACGAATCATGGCACGTTAAAGACACCACCTATTGTGTCCATGATAATCGCTTTTCTTCTGTTTCTTCTGCCTGTTACTGCGGGACATACCAGGTGTTTTTGAGAACAGGACCGTTTTTTTCGGCCTGCGCGTTAATAAACAGTAAATCACAGGATGCTTAAACTTTCTGAGATGGTTGCGGTAGTGAATGGGATAGAACGCGAAAGTTTGAGAACGTGAAACACCTGAATCAAAGATAAAAGATAAAAATCAAAATTGTATATGGGCCGATAAACACCAATGTCGAATATCGTAAAAAAAATCAAAATTATACATGGGTTGATGAACACCGATGTCTAATACCGTAAAAAAAAAAGTTTACATTCTGGACACATGTGGCGTTCATATCAACAAAAAAACTCTCGGCAGCAAAAGAGAATAATGTTAATTCTTTCTTAGTGACAAGTTTTTTTCTCCCTTATAAGAATACTAAAGGCGCAGGCAATGTCATTTATTGATTTTTCAATATTATGCCTAGATGGGCGTCGGCATCATAGAAAAATTTGTTTTTTCTCGTTTATCTTTTCACCTATTTATAGTGTAATGTTATCAAACTTTCCCGCTTCATCCCAGCCGTTGGAGTCATATTCTAATGAAGTTCCAGGTTCCTGGGATAAGTTAAGTTTATTTACGCAAAACAAAATTTTTTTTTATTTTATTTAAAAAAATAATTGTTATCATTATATGTTTGAAAGTTATAGACGTGGGCCTTGATTCGGAACAACCCGTAAAGCAAAGAGCTTTTTTTGTACGGACCATCACAGCGTGGCCTTTTTGGCCCGTTAAACCGGGACCAAGCCCGCGACACGCCCTCTTTCGGAGATATCTCAGTAAAAGGGGGCGTTTCGCGGTGTTTGGTCGCGTTTCTAAGGGCGAAAAATGCCACGCGTGATCATCATTTGGATTTTATAGGATTCTTAGGGTGCTTAGAATAAGATCGTGCGATGAAAAGGCGACCTAAAAATACAGCTTCGCGCCACTTTGACTTCCCAGTAGAACCCTGCGCGGCTAAAAGTTTGATCATCGGCATCCGATCCGCACCCGCAGACTTTCTATCCGCATTCGAAACGCATCTGCAAAATTCACAACCACATCCGCCCCTCAATCTAAGCATTAATTTTTCATATTAAAGTCAGAAATAAAAAAAAAAATAAAAAAAACATCTGGATGCTATTCTAAGCCGTCTGCTTACATTTGTACAAAGAACTCTTCGCGTCGGAATAGGGTGAAAGTCATTTTATCGTATTCTGCTTTACTGTGTCTATAAAATAAGCGACCCTCCTTCCAGGGACACTTCGCATCGCTGGAAAGATGATCGCAGCTATGAGATCGTCCTGGGAGTCCGTGTCACTGACACTCTGTCCAGGAGATGCGCTCCAAAAGGAAGGAAATTTTAATATTTATTCCCCTTTTTGCTTCGTAAAACCCACTTCAAGCAGACGCATATTTTAGAAACATGAAAATTAACAAAGATGATAGTAATAAAATCGACTCATTTTATTTAGGCCAAAGAATAAAAAAAAGAAGAAGAGGAAAGGGCGCTCACTCACCACAGCAAAGTACTCGTGTACATGTGGTAAGGTACGAGAACACCACTGGGAAAATATCACAATATTCAATAATGGCAACACCTCCTGTCGGTTTCAGTTTTAAACACGAACCCTCAACTGCATGCCTCGGAACTATATACTTGAAAACAGCGCAGTGCCAACTTTCGAGGAAAAAAATAAATAAAACAGCGTACACACCACAACGTGTTCTTTATGCTCTCCGTGGCGCGGGCCGAATGCTATCCATGGCACCAGCGCAGGGGCGTTCATTTTCATCGCCTGCGGCGCCGCCGTCGTACACCATCTGTACGCACGCGTGTACAGACACAATATGGGTGAACAGGTTCCCCTCGGGGTTTTCTAAACCATTTTTTACAGACCACGGTAAAAGACGGCGGCATTTTTTATTCAATACTTTTTTTTTTCGGATGGACACAGCGGGAGTGAGCCATTCCGTATTTCGCCCGTCCTTTGTCCAAACCCGTCGCGACGTTTCCTTTCCTTTGAAACTTTGGCATATAAGTCTGCTTACTCTTGCTTGCCAATTTTATTTTTCAGTCCTTTTCAATACGCGTTCTTGTTCACACAAAAAAAAATATTAAAAACGATGGGGGTGATTTTTTCTCTCTTTCAGCGAGCTGCATAAGCCGGCAGGCTAATCCGACTAATAATTGCAGCAAAAAAAAAAGAATGCTTTCTTTCATTGACTGTGGGGTACCATATATGTATAGCCCACATATGTAACTGTGGCAAGCGAGCTGCCATGCCGCGAAGTATGTGACCTATCCATCCATACTGAGCGAAAACAGAGCGGGCTCTCAGCGGGCCCCATAAAGATTAGCCTGGGGCCGGGCCGGCTGTCGAAAATGAATAGTGGGCCGCGGGTGGGCTCGGGCCCAAAAGACAGCGTGCCGGGCTGGGCCGGGCTCCTAAATATCGGCCCGTGCAGACCTCCGCAAGTTCTCCATCTTTGGGCTGTACCGGCGAGCTGTGCCGAACATCGACAAAGGTGACATCCGAAGCGTAAGGCTTCAAAACACTTCCTTTGCCTTTCCTTCTACGATACTCTCTCTCTCTCTCTCTCCGAACATCGAACTCTCGCTCGCGGCTGCCGTTGTGAAGTGGTTCGCGTTTCTAGTATATTTATGGCTACTCCGAAATCAGCCTATACCGCTCTGTTGTTTTTATTTCAGTGAATGATCAACTAGCGTATCTCTGTTCCTTTACTTCAATAGCAGTGGCGTCAGCCGGCAGTACTACCCTCAACCATTGCGTCCATTGCGTCAGGAGAACACTTTTTCATTTATTTATTCCCGGCTCATTGTCTCTAAAGGCCTACACCAGTACGAACTTTATATATAGTACAAAAGCTACTGCAACCGGATTTACTTTTCGCCGGAGAGAACAGACCGACTACTCCTACATAGTTTTCACATTTTTTTTTTTTTTTTTTTTCACGGCAGGTAACAGCGCAGTTGGACCCTGTTAGTCTTTTTACCGGGCATAATATTAAATGATAACCTGAAATACCGAAAGCCGCGCATTTGTCGCTTGAAATTTCTAAAATGACGCGATTCTAAACCGAGTTTGCACGCCTGCCTGTGCAGCCCACTCGGCGGACCAGACGACGCGCAGGGTGAGAAGGGGGAGTGACATCTTTTCTCTCTCCGTGTGCAGTTTTCAGTGTCGATTTGCTCCATACCTCTTCCAACTTATGCTGTGTTTTTGTGTGTTTTTTTTTTACGCGTAGAGAAATGTTTTGTTTTGTAATAGCACCTGTTGACGGCATGTGGAACGCTTCGTTTAGGGGACTTCTGTCTCGGTTTGCTGATTCATTGTTCCAGAAAGGCGAATCTATGTCGCCCAACCTCGTTCTTTCTGGCGAACACCGAGATCTAGAAATTAGTGATAAGCTAATTTAGTAATAAACTAAATAAAAAAATCCCAGTTCCTCATAAAAAGAAAAAAAAAGAACGGATAAAGCTTCGAAAATTGTAATTCTAGAAAACTATCCTTGGTTGGAGGCATGCAGACAACAATTCACTTTGAGTACATAGATAGTGTGTCTTCGAAAAATAAATGTGCCTCATAAAGCCTGCTACAGTTATTTTTTTCTGCGTCGGATTAAGAATTGTGTTTGACATGCGGGAAACAAAACCTGGCACTAAAAACCTTTGACACGCCAAAATTTTTTTTCTCATGCTAGGCGTTAAAATGGTGTATCAGGACATCACCAAAAAATTGTTTCACTTTAGAGTTGCGTAGATTTTTTTATATAAAAATAGAAATACGAAGCCCAATTCAAAGTGCCCGCCAGTGCCCTGTGACGTAACAATGTACCGCAAGATGTCGGGGCGGTCAGAAGGGAGGCATCGCCGGAAGTCACGTGAGTTGTATCACTCCTCGTGCTTACCGCGACCGCGTGTAATATTTTTTTAATATTTTTGTTATTCTCCGCATCTCCGCGAGCAATCCAAGCAGACAAGGTTTCTTTTATTTGCTTTTCATCGCCTAATGTTGCTGTAAAGGTAGAAGAAGAGGAGTCAGTGAACCTAGTAAACAAGTTCTACTCATGTTCTAGACAAAACACGTACTTTATGCTCGACGTTTACTTGTACTTGGTACACTCACCAGTTCGTATTCTCTAGACGGCAGGCATCTTCAGCCTGGAGAGTATCCGATGATTCGACGACCTCGGTGTCTGAACCTTCAGCAATGCGATCGGGCGTGTCGTATGCTAGCAATCCTAATTTCTGCGAGCGTTCTAAATTTTTTTTTTTCAAAACTCGATAGCTTGTTTTGTGCCCAGTATGGCTCTGTACCATCGGACTGATGGCATGCACTCGTACACTGGCTTGTACTCGCAACGCTTTCATCATTGACCTCCATCACGTCGATCCACTGACTCTTCGTCCTCAACTTTTACAGCACGCAAACTAACCAACGGTGCAGCGATAAAAAGCTAGTGGAACTGAAACTTCGTTTTCTACGATCGCTCGTGAAAAAGACCAGAATAAAAAAAAAAAAGTCTTAGGCACGGTCGTGGAGAGCACGAGGAGTGAAACTCACGTGACTTCCGGCGAACCCACTTTTAGTGACGTAGGTCGATGCCTCCCTTCTGACCGCCCCGACACCTTGCGGTACATTGTTACGTCACAGAGCACTGACGGACACTTTGCAGTTTCTTTTCTGTGTGTGTGTGTCAGAGCTTTTTTAAAAGGTTAAAAGTGTAGATCCATTTTTATTGGGAACTACTACGGGGTCAGCGTTCCTTTAAAGGCTCTAGTTGTACTCCGATGTTTATCGTAGCGGGCTGGCATAGCGCAGAGCACACATATTTGCTGATTGGTCGCAGATATCGAGTTCCTGCTCGTCGGCCAATGAAAGGAGCGCGTTCTGAGCTACGCTGCGTTCGCTGCGCGCAACGTCGGACTTAACACGCCCCAATAAACAAAAGAAAAGAAATGCCGGTTTATTTTGATTAACTGGAGATTTTTTGACATGCAACTGAAATCTCAGAGGAGTCTACTGATTGCGGGCACTTTGGCCGATATTTAAACCTGACAAATATGTATTTCGCTAATGCGTCGGCTCAGAGACACAGAGACGTTTTAATTTTGGAGTTTTGTTCTAACATCAATGGCAACTTAAGAGACACTGAGGTGGTTTTTAAACAAAGCATTGTCGAACCACTCCGACAAGCATCGTTTGATTGCGAAAATGATTTGTGTAAGTGATAAAAACATTCCTAATGTTTCCGCATACGTGGTGGAATCCTAAATGGTGGAATCCCATTCATGGCGCCCGATCTATTTGATCGTATTGTAGCAGGCACACGCACAAAGTAGAAAGCGCGCGCAAAGCTAGCCAGCGCAACTCGTTCTTGTTCTTCTGACATCTCTGGCTCGCCCGCTCGCGGGCATCCAGGCATCTGACACCCTGACATCTGGCGCTTTTTCTGTCTTTTACGACGTTCCACAAGCGGTACACGACGAAAATGCACATCAAGTTATTCTTGAACACGTGTCGCCATCTGTATTTTATTTCATTTCATTTAATTTCGTTTGTATTATTTCATGCCTCTTAGATGCGCAAGAGCCATATATATAAAGGCCATACTCATGCCTAAAAACAAGACTACAAAACACTAAAAAAATGGCGTGTTAAAACATCATTATATAAACATTTTTCGAACAATTTAGAAATCACAAAAATTTCAGGTCACTAGAAGTTGCTAAGCTCAGAAGTGTTTACTCCAACTGATATGCATAATGAGAGAGGTGTAGCGCCCAGAGTCGAGTAACATATTAAGAAATCGTAATTCGTCGTAACTGAATAAACGTTTGAGGTTCAATAACATTTCTAAAGTGTAATATGTCATTATAGAAATTCTTGAAAATTTAATATCGAAGGATGCTTTGTAATTTAATATCTCGTAATTTTGATTATTATGATTCCGATTTTATGGCCCTCATAAAATAATACCATTTTAAACTTATTTTTCATTAAAATATACATTATCTTTACAGTTCCTTGCTTATATTTTTTAATTAATTATCCAACCATGCACTCACGTAAAATATCGTGGACGATGGGGCGTTATAACTTGAGAACATTTTTTCACTATTACAAACTCATCTATTAAAAGCTGAATAATAAACTAACAAC
>JAZHYW010019034.1:0-18298 GCA_037355805.1 Ixodes ricinus | reverse complement strand
ATTGGACCGCAGGCCAGCCAGGCCAGCTGTTTGTAAATCAATAGCTACAGGACTGCTTGACACTTCGCTTATTGAATCAAGCGGCAGCTTGCGCCACCTAGGAAGTGTAGTAGCAACCGCTAGATGGCACTAAAAAAACTACCCATGTCCGAACTTATACTATACAACATATGATACAACAGACACACCACGAAGATACCGAACAGTATTACAGGCACATACATGTCAGCAGTACAACAAGGCACGAACAACTCCAACACAACACCTCCGCGACTCTTTACTCCTAACCACCCCAGCAATCCAATTCGTATATAAGCCCTACCATATTCTGACAAGGTTAGTCAAGTGACTGCCACTGTTTACTAGATGAATACAAAAAGTGGTTGTAAGTATTACTGGTATGCAAGTGGTCATTGTATTTAAATTGGCAGGCTAGACACCTCTCTTAATCTAGCGCTTCGAAGAGGCAACATAATGATGTGAAAGCAATCGGCTAAAGCAGTGGCGTCACAAGGGGGGGGGGGGGGCGCACCGTCCCGGTTGCAGCGCTCAGGGGGTGTCGCGGTGGGCCACGAGAGCGGAGGGGGAGTCGCGGTGGACCATGCGAGAGCGGAGGGGAGGGAGAGGGGGTGTCGCGGAGGGCTGCCGCCCCGGGTGCCGCTGACCCCTCATGACGCCACTGGGCTAAAGTAACACGACATGGCATGCTCCCGATAAGTTTCGGTTTCAGATTCTCGCAGTGACAAGCTTACTCAAGCCATGTTGCCTCATGCTCGTTCCGCGCCTGCAATAGCAGCAAAATTTACAACAATATCTGCATTCCTGGACAATAATCAGCCAAAGGTAACATAATTCGTTGTCTTGTGTTGTTCAATTCGTTCTTTTTCCCTTAATTGTAGCGGGCCAACGCTGGCGGCGTGCTCTCCCGTGTTGGTTGAGTGACCGATGAGTCGCTCTACTCGCTCCACTTTAAAAACCCCAAATTATACTAATGTAAAAAAAAATGTATTGGGGTATAATTATTAATAAAAAAAAGTAGCAGAGTCGAAATTTTTTTTATGGGCTGCATCTGGAGAACATGTACACCCCTATAAAATATTTTAAATATTTTATTTTTGTGATCACAACAAAAAAGCTGGGCACTTCCCAACAATAGGGACACTTCATATAAGCAATACACTCTAAGAAAAAGTGAGCACCCCCCTCGTCATCATGCGTTTTGACGGCTGTAACGACCCCACAGGCTTACTTAACGACCCACTGGGCTCGAGCCATTGAGCGTAACCACCCTGTTGGCAGGTGACAAGCATGGGGTAGTCACGTTTTATAAACTCTTGAATTGAACATTCAAGTGCATGCCGTTGTTCAATAGTAAAAGCCACTTCAAAAATCTCAAAAAGTACTTGAAACTTGTTTTCTTTGTGCGTCGGTTACCATTTATTCAAATTTGAACCGGTCGAAACAGGCGTGTGGCTCAGTTCGCCTAAACTGGCAGAAAACAAACATTGCCAAAGAGTACAGGCAACCTTGGTAGGCACCTACTAAAACCCGAGGCAGATAAAAAGTATCGCGGTTGTCCTTTTTGCTTCCGTCGCGGGTTTTACCATGTACAGCAGTAAACAGCTGGCAGCTGGCGTCGTGCTCGAGAAATTTAACCAAATCTATAGAAATGCACAGGAAGCTACGCACAGGCGTGAGTTGACTTGAATGTTCTCCGGACGAGATACTCTTGTCGTCTTTTATTGTGCGGTTTAGTAAAGAGCGTGCTCTCATTAAATTTGTGATCGGTCAGTTCTGCGTGCAGATCAGTTGCAAATGGCCTCCTCGGTTCCGCCGAACTTGCACGCCTGTCATACCCAATTTTTTTGCTTTCAAGTGCAGTGAAGTATGAAGTATTGGACACCACGACTGAGGCTGGACAGGACGAACGTACACAGATATATGGGATCATGTCCGTGTATTTCAGTATTTCTCTGTCTCGAGATATATGACTTGCCTTCACTGGCTCATTTGGCACATTTCATCGAGCATACTCGATAAAAAAATGCTTCAAACAAAAAGCGAGGGCGAAGGCTCTCATCGACCTGCATGCCATCGACGAACACGCGCGGTACGTGGACGCGGCCGAATGTCAACGGAACGCCTTCGCAGCGGTTGTCACCGAGGCGTCGACCGGCACCACGAGAACGGCAGCGAGCGTGCGAAGCGCTGGAGCGGAACAAGCGGAGGAGGTGGCCATCGCCCTGGCCATCGCCGACGCAGACTGCCACACGGTACTGAGTGACTCGAGACAGGCGGTGCGAAAGTTCACCAAAGGCCAAATCTGCCGGGAGACCGAGCCAGTATTGCGAGCGGTCAAACTGCAAGACAGAAAAGTGAGAATCAAGTGGTTCCCGGCGCACGCAGGCGACGCGTCGGAACGCAATGACAACCACAACGAGACGGCACACGCAGCGGCGCGAGCGCTAACCAACCGCGCCCCGGCGACAGACCGTCCGACGTGGTTGGAAGGTTGGAGCTTGAGCAGAAACAATTGTAGCGAAAAGAAGAAAACTGAAACAACGCTTCGGGGACGGGGACCGGCGGACGGGCTTCGCTAGAATCACGTGCGCGTGCTCAGTGTGCTCAACTTTTACTCAAACGCCGCTGAAGTCATTCGGATATGTAAAAAGAGAAAAGAAAATGCATCAGCGTGTTCAGAAAGCTGTGATTGCAGAAATTGGTTTCGATAATTAATACAATTAATTAAACAGGCTTCTGTATACTTAAAGTGTAGGCTAGCGAGAAAACGAAACTGATCAAAACGTGGCGTGTAGCGACTATTCAAATTTATTTATAACCTGCAGTTCACTTTTGCAATTGATTACATTAGAGATACGAGCCCTTTCCTGAGGGCAGTAGAGGAAAATATTATATACGGGTAAATCTTGCACAGTCTTTTCGTATTTATGCAAAATATGACAGTGGTCACCATCCTTATCGGTCACAGAATTTACAGCAGTATATAAGCTGGTGGTGTCGACTAGTAGTGTGTATAGAAATGCCGAGTGTCCATATCTCATGTTGTACCCTGTGCTGTTTGTGAACGCGTCCATGTATAAAATGCTATGGTGTCTGTATGTCGCGCATGTGTGAAGCGTGGTGTGGTTTGTGTACATACATGGATATCTGGCGAGGCGCTCAAAAAAAGAACATTTGGTTTCTTTTTATTTTTAGTTTAAACGCTGTCCGTTAGGTGGCGCGTGTCGCCAATCAATTCAAGGAGTCGCGCGTTTATGTGTCTGATGCTACTTATTTGACTGGAAAACATGGAGGCGTTCCACTGGCTCCTCGAATGCCCCCCCCCCCCCTCACACACCGTCGCCCCTACCCGTAATAGGTGCGGTGCCGGTGCTTCGAGGCGCGTTTTGAGGTGATTTAGCACGCACGGAAGGCAGCGAACGGGCGTACGCACTTGAGAATCGTATTTTAGCAAAAAGCAGTCCAGCTCGCTAGGCCTTACTTGTATTGCTCCACTGTCGCTTGCCAGCCGCCATGTTTCTTTTGGGGGTGCTCGCCGTGTGCACCTGTTGATTGCGTGCCGTGTAACTACCCATGGGGTCGTTAGTATAACTAAGTGGGGTAGCGATATCTGTGACGGCTTCTTACTACCCCAAAGGTCGTACACTACGACTATCCTTTTGTTGAGAGTGTAGTGTTGAAAACACAGATGTAAGTTTTTCTTCGACCGATGTCTGTGTTTGCTTGATTGCCGCCATTTCAGCCAAAATTACGTCTTGGTTTTTGTGTATACACGGTGGTAGCTCCAAGACTTCTAGTATTCTGTTAGTTCGCTCTTTAGTGAACGGGCCACGGTTCATTTCTACATTGCCCGAAAGTAGCAGCATTATCCTTATTACTACGGAACTACGTAGCACAATACACAAGTCACGTAGACTCTGTACGCTTCAAACTCATAAAGCTCAAAGACAAAAGCAAAGGGGCCTGGCACCGACAAGTAACGTCTAACACTGTGGTGGTCAACAGGTTTGTAAACAAGACCAACCTGGATGAAGATTTGACGTAAGCGACTTTTTTGTGACATGTCGGTCCGGGGCCCCTGCTGGCAGTGCCGGGCAGCGGATCTTGTGGCTTCTGGTTATCTGGCGCAAGCTGTGGTTGCCAGGCTGTGCTGTCGAATCTGGACGTATCCAGTGGCGGTACGGCAGCTGAAGTGACGCCAAATGCTCCGATGGGTAGTGGCAGATAATCGACTCGTTGATAGGGCTGCGTGTGGATCGTCCAGGCAATGACAAGCACCTGGATGAAAATTTGACGTAAGCGACTTGCTTGTGACATGTCGGTACCTGTTTGGTAACTGTTTAGGTAATGCTGTGGCTGAAGACAATCTCGAGCATTATTCCGCCATTTACTTTGTCCACACTTCCAGCTTGCAAAAGTTCCCAGTTAACGCAAGGCAAATTAAAATCACCCCAAAATTACTCTCGTGTTATCATTAAAGGGACCATGAAATGAACTTTTTACTTTTGCCAGATAACTTTTACATTAAACCTTCAACGTTCACTGAATACCGAAGAGGCATCCGTTTTCGGCTTCGTTCATTAACTTCTACACAGAAAAATAATGAAATATCGACTTTTTCTTTTCTCTCCAACTCACCACAAAACATGTTGCGGCGTAATTTTGACGGTCGTGACGTACGCTGGGACAGGAACCGGAAGTTCTCTCGGCAGTAGGAGAGTGGGAGCGTTAGCGGCGGCGAGTTGGGGTGTGCCGGTAGGTTTTACTGCGCTGATGTCACCGACGTATTTTCTGAATCGACGCCTCCCATTGCCGCGACAGTCATGGACACATCGCAGCTGTGCGAAATTCAATGAGATAAGTTGCGTACAGCGACAGCATGGGACTATTTACCATGTTGGAACTTAACCCGAGACTGGGGTAGAAACAGAAACTTAAAAGTAGAAGGGACAGAGACAAGTGAAGAAGATCCACCAGCTCGCCTGTACTTTAACCGTTTTTTTCATTAATGGGACTATTCTCATACGCCGGTATGCCTGTTGGGAAGTGCGGCGAGTCTTCCGGTGAAGACTCCAGAAGTCAACCCAACTGTCATTGTTGGTAAAAGGCGGCCCGTGTCAGTTGTTTGCAAAGCGACGTAGATGGAAACAAATCGCCGCGGCGTGTTTCACGGCCTCGGAGATGCAGGAGCGAGCCGATGTTAAAAAAGATACGTTTGAACTACGACAGCGTCAGCAAGAGCCACGTAAATACCTGTTCACACTCTGAGCGGACGCGCGCGTTTGATGGAAGTGCTGTATTCGCGCTGTTGGTGAGTGCTTTGGGGCCGATCTTTTACGATTGCAACTCGATACTGACGCGGCACTCGGCAAAGGAAGGTTGGCGCGGCACTGCACGTAGCTCCCACGAACTTCTTGAGCTCGACAGTGACGTGCAGTCATGTCAGAATTAAAATGGCATACTAATAACAAAGTGTACATACCGTGTTACGAAGGTAATCCATAAGGCGTTTATTCGAGCTCTATATCACACAAAACAAGAAGATAGAACCGACGAGAGTTCCTTTGACGACAGTGTTCGTCAACACTGCCTCGGAAAACAAGGAGATGACAAGGGGAAGAGATTGACCTCACCTGTCAATCTAAACTTGAGGTCAGCGATCAAACTATAATACAGGAAGGGTCCACAAGGGTCGCGCGGGCATATTCCATTCAGCACGCCAGTTGGTCGTGGGCAGACCGTCTTGGCCAAGTACTGTCGAAGCAACGCTGCACCGAGTTGGAGTGCCTGCTAGGCCTATATTCTGCGCAGCTCGCTTGATCGCAGTAGGTCGATTCCTGACCGTCGTAGCTTTTCTCGGGTGTTTGTGGATACAGCGTTCTTGTTCGTCGTGGTCTGTTTCAAGTACTTTTTTCTTGCTGCCTGAAGTGTCGGGACGCGCGAGAAGAACACGTATAAAAATGTAGGTTCTTTAGTCATCGCGACCAAGCAACGCTGTCGGCCATGCTGATTTGATCGTAAAAAGTGCGTAGAGGCTGAACTCTATGGAACGAATTATGTGGCGAACGCCGCCCGATGGCACGCTGGCTTTGCGCGCGACGTAGCAGGCACTGTGCTGATTCCCCGCGCAGAGCAAAAGCCGCCGGGCAAAATTAGTCGGTTATTCGCAACATATTCGACCGATGGAGTTCCTCCGGAGCTGGCCCTCAGCTTCGTTTACCACACGATAGATGGCGCTTGGCTCTCAGCATTATTTGGCTTGGACACATTTGGCTTGGACACGACATACGTGACCACCCGTTTCAAGGGGATAGCCACAAGCATCATCATCATCATCATCATCATATCAAATTTGGCAATTTTCGCCACACATCTCTAGTTATGCTACAAAATTTGGATCTGAATATTATTTAACAAAACTTTTAGGAAACATTTGCCGGATATTTATTGTTTATGATCGCGGTGCTGGTGATGTAGGCGCTTACCCAATAGGCGATGTGGATTCGGCTGACGTGCTGCAGTTCCGCGAATGCATAGCAGTGAAAAGTCAGAGAGCTTTCGAAGGAAAGAAGGCGCAAAAGAGGCCAGTTTTCGTTTAAAAGTTCTATAGCAAAGAATTTTTTTTTGGCTCCCTATTTTTGTGCTTTTGTGTTTTTTTTCACACCTTTTACGGCGTCCGGTGGATGAAATTCGATTTCAGAATCGTTTCATGGTCCCTTTAACGTATTTATGCAGTATCAGATTGAGGTCTCCTAGAAAATTAACGGGGCTGTTCGGGGCATGATATGACGCCACAACAAGAAAATATGTTACAATACTTTATTTTAGAAAAGAGCATCTCATCCAACCAATGTTATAAGACAATAAAATGTATGTCACCCTTAACAGCAATTGGGACACCCCTCCCCGAGGCGCCCTATCCTTCCTTACTATTTGTAATTAGGCGGGATGACACAGTCACTCGTTACGTCGGGCGTAAGCCATGTTTTTGTTATAATGAGTATGTGTGGTGCGTGACAGAGCAATACGCTTTTCAGGTAAATGAATTTTTTTAATATACTTCGTGCGTTTAAATTGATAACTCGCAGTTCTGCCGGTCCGTGTTCTTGCTTTTTATGTCATTTACCCCGTTCACTGGGGTTTCTTACAAGGACACGTTGATCCTGCTTCGGGTCCTATTGATATGTCTGATTATGAATTTTAAGTTTGTCGTAGACTAGAATCACGTCATACCCATCCGCCTTGTTCACCGAGGCGCTGTCCCTTATCTTTTTTCTTTTTCTCTGGTTTTCTTGGCATAATCGCTGCTGACATTGATAGCCGTTCCTTTCAACTTTTTGCAGTTATTCAGCACTGACAGCTTTTCGCTATAGTTAGACAGCTTCATGGTAACTGTTCTCCATGATTCGTTTCGTTTGTATCCCAATCTGTCGATACGCTCGACTGACTTGACTTGAACACCAAGCTTAACCTGAAATAATTATTTTATCACCTTCTGTTTCAAATCATTTTCGCTCCCTTTATCTTCTTCTGGTAATCCGTATATTATAAGGTTGTTCCTACGGCTTCGATTTTTGAAGTCAATCCGTCGATCGTTCCGATGTTTTATTGTTTCTTCTAAACTTTGAACCTTCTTGCTCATTTCTATCACGTTTTCATTCAGTCCTTGTACAGTTTGTATTGTATTTTCAAGATTATTGAATTTAATGTTAATCTATGTTATGCTGCTCTTGGGACGTGTATGAATAGCTTTCATATTCTCTTGGTTTGATCTAATCTCCTTGACGTCCTCGGCAATGCCAGTCTGATTAGCCAAAGTCTGACGAAGCAATTCTTCGAAATTTTCGCCAAGCCCAGGGTTTTCCTCTAGGTCTCCTGAGAGTAACAGTCGCAATTTCCAGACCAACGTTACAATGTACCAACAACCATAAAGCATTTCACGACACTTTTGAGGGCTGAATTTGTGGATAAAATATTCAAAAGTAGGCATATCACCACAAGACAAAAGGGATGTTTTGGCGCATTATCCGTACGCTGCAACTAGTAGTTTTCACAATATTTGGTTATCGGTGCAAGAAGCGATGCTTTTGGCGTTTGAAATCTGTGCGTTTTGATAAGATAAATAATATCTGATGTAAAATGCACCTGGATGGAACAGCGCGGATGAACAGTCACACTCACATGCACACAATAAGCAAACAGACTCGCAGCGCTGACTTTCAACTCAGTTCTATATTTCTTCTTCCTCAAATCTTCAACTTCTTCACCTTTGCCGTTAATGAGAACAATTTACATTTTTACACACCAGAGACCAACTAGCCAATACACATTAAAAATTAATAATTAGATAAATCATGCAAAAACAACTAAAAAAATAATATTAAAAAAATATTTAAAAAATAAATCAAAAATATAATTTTAAGAATAAAACAAAACGAAAACTATCCCATCACTATTGGTGCTTTGATGATATCTCTGGATAATCCAATTCTTTCTTTGACAATGCTACGGATGATACACTAACACATTGTTGGTCCAATCTGGCTATTTTTTCAGCTTCGATGATCTCTCGTGTCAGCTGATTGCCACGTCTGGCTATGACAGTGCCCTTACTCAGGTCAGCTGAACACCCGCAATCCTGGCAATGGATACCTAGATTCCCTTATATTACTCGGTTTATGTCATAATGATGCTCTCGTAACCGGTCATTGAGACACCGCCCGGTCTGCCCGATATACTGTTTTCCGCATGAGAGGGGAATGGCATAAGCCACCCCTTCTGAGCATGGAACAAAACGGGAGTGGTGCTTTTTGGTATAACCTAAGGTCCTATCAGAGGAAGAATTGACTTTTTTACATAAACTAGAGAGCTTGCATGGAGCAGAAAATACTACGTTAACGTTTACGCGGTTGCCTATCTTTTGAAGACCATGCGAAAAATGGAGAATATAAGGCACAACCGCTGGCCCTTGGTTTCTGTCCCTCTTCTTACATTGGATTACATTGGGATTTTTGATTTTCTGAAGGAGTTTTTCTGTGACAGATATTAATACGTGATTAGGTGCCCCCCTGACAATAGCCTAGTTATCTGCGCGTCAAAGTTGTTTTTTACAGTATGCGGACATGAGTTTGTGATGGCATTTTTTACGCGTAGGTTGACTACACCCCTCTTAACTAATTTGGAGTGGGCCGATTGATAATGGAAGACCAATACACATTAATTTTAATGTGTATTGGCTAGTTGGTCCCTGGTGTGTGAAAATTTAAATTGTTTTCATTAACGGCAAAGGTGAAGAAGTTGAAGATTTGAGGAAGAAGAAATATAGAACTGAGTTGAAAGTCAGCGCTGCGAGTCAGTTTGCTTCTTGTGTGCATGTGAGTGTGACTGTTCATCCGCGCTGTTCCATCCAAGCATGAATTACCAACCTGCCCAAGCATCCACATTATTAAAATGCATTTATATGTTTCTTAAGTTACTGCATAAAGGGGGAAATTAGTAATGATCTGCGAGGAGCCAAACTTTTTTTACTGTGGTTCTTGACTTGAAAACTAGTATAGATTTGGAACTAGAAATTTCGAAGTACCTAAATTCAATGCTTGACTAAAAAAAGAGCCAACTAATTTTTGGGCAGTCACATATTGGCCGCCCCCCAAAATTCTGACGCCCTACTGCCTACTCTGCCTTTTGGTAAATCTGCCCTTGCTTGTGAAACTTACGCTATATCAGAATAACTTTAATGATTTCTAGCTTCCTTGTCTGTCAAAAGGTGAAACAAAGAGTAATTTATCGCTCTGTCGTAAAGAATATGTGCCACGAAAGAGCAGCTGGCAGGATCGTCAGAATTTGCTTCCATCAATTGCATAATACTCGCAAACCATGTTCTAACGAAAACGTTTTTTTCATCATTGTTCTCCATATTGTTCGGTGTATTGTTTTATCGTATCATATCGCATCGATTTCAACACATTTCGTTATTATATCCCTAACAAATATAATTTACTTTGCCTTTAATTTAGCGTACGAGTCAGAACTTTGTTACGTTTTCCTTGACGTACGCCACGAGGTACACCTCCTCCGCCAGGACAAAGTACAGGTCCTGGCAAACCAGGACCAGCTGGGGGCCCGCATTGCTCAGCTGAAGCAAGCACAATGCCCGCTCGATGCACCGGTGCCGCCAGCCAATATGTAGTATATGTAGTTCACAATATGTAGTAGTGCGGCACCACAGGCTCTCAGGTATGGGCCAATGGCCTTTCTGTGGTGCCGCAACCCTCCAGGGTTGAATAAAGATATTATTATTATTATTATTATTATTATTATTATTATTATTATTATTATTATTATTATTATTATTATTATTATTATTATTATTATTATTATTATTATTATTATTATTACTATTATTATTATTATTATTATTATTATTATTATTATTATTATTTTTATTTTTATTGTTATTATTATTATTATTATTATTATTATTATTTAATATTACCGTTGCCGACAATGGAGGATTTTGAGGCGGCAGAGAGGCGCCTCACCAATTCCGCCATTCAGGCTGTCCTGGTGAATATAAAACTTGTTCTTACTATATTACCGCGGGCGCAGCTGGCCAAGTAGGCAGCGCGGCCGTGGTCTAACGGTTATCGTGCTTGCCTGCCACGCGAAGTTGCAATTTAGTGTTATGGTAAATTCGAGAATCCTGTGCTTGTTCGAGGTCCGAAATTTCTTTTCGCCGAACCTTCTACACCAATTGTTGCAGAATCCCATGCGTGAACATAGGGCTCCACGTGCCGAGCCTCAGTCCTGCAGTTACGCCGACTTCGACGCCCGCGACGTTCTGTTGTTATCTTCTGTTTCCGTTTTAGATGCGGAGCATCTCTTGCTCGGGGCTATGTCCCGCGGTGTCGTAGTCCGCACTCGCACTACGCACGCGCAACTCTCCTCCTTCCCTCTCTCTAACAGCTGCGCGTTACTCTCTCCGCTCTCTCTCTCTCTCTTCCAGCTTCGTGCACTGCGCGTGCGTTCGCTTGTACTCACACCGTGCGCGCACGCGCAACTCTCCTCCTCTAGTCTCCTCTCCTTCAAGTGTGAAAAAAAAATAAACGGCGTGCGGCGAGCATTCCAGTTTCTCTGCCGCGAGCCGCGACGAAGGCTCGCGTATGGGATAACGCTAAGGCAGTCGGTGGCGCCATCTCTCGACGTCAGCACGCAACTGACTCTTTCCTCGGAACCAACACGCAGCTCCGCATCACCCCATGGTTCCCCTCGGGAAGATGGTGTAATTTTTGGTTTTGGGCAGAAGTTTCTCCAATTAAACTTTACAGTTTGCTCAGTTATTTTTTAGATGCGGAGCATCTCTTGCTCGGGTCTATGTCCCGCGGCGTCGTAGTCCGCACCCGCACTACGCACGCGCAACTCTCCACCTTCTTTCTCTCCAACAGCTGCGCGTTACACTCTCCGCTCGCTCTCTCTACCAGCTGCGTGCACTTCGCGTGGTTCGCTTCGACTCACACTGCGCGCGCACGCGCAACTCTCCTCCTCTAGTCTCCTCTCCTTCAAGTGTGAATATAAGCAGCGGTAGCGCGCGTTCCCCCCGGAGGAGTGAAAGGAGGATAGTTTTGGGCGCGCGGGTCGCAGCGCCACGCCAGGGCTTTCCAGTGGGGTGGGCTTTCCCCGCAACTCTGCGGCTGTCGTCTGCTAGCGTTTCTCGGCCGCTCGCGTCCGCCGCAGCCCAAATCCGGCCGGCCAAAAGAAATCAGTCAAGAAGGGAATAAATTAATTAAGCAAAGAGAAGCTATGCTTGCCAATTCTAAGGAGGATAATTTGGAAATGATGTAAATATAAGCAGAAGAAAAGTTATGCTAAATCTAAAAGAAGAGAGCTATCGAGGGCTGGTGCGGGGAGAACCGACGCGACGGAAGAAGGAGAAAGGAAAAATGAAATGCAAAAGGAAGGAAAAGGTTAGCAATTAAAAATAAAGGCAAGCGAGAAGCTGTACCACGAGTTCAGCGCTGTTGACTCCACTTCACTCCGTTCTTCCGATGAAGTGTGATGGAAGTAACAGTCCCGTCAGTTAGTCGGTTGGCGCAAGCAAGCGTCAGCACCACCCCACAAACTAACAGCAACGCTACGTCCACTGAAGACAAAGCTGCGCAGCGAAGGGCACGCGACGCTGAGCGCAAACGCTTGAAGCGAGCGGCAGACCCTGAACTACGGCAACGAGAATTGGCGTCCATTCGCAAGTTAACAACGTAATAACACGCAAGTTAACAACGTTACTAACAACGTTACTAACACCGTTAATAACACAGTTAATAACGATCTGCGATGCTCCGCATCACCCCGTGGTTCCCCTCGGGAAGATGGTGTAATTTGTTTGTTTCGTCACCTCATCATTCGTGACATTTTGGTGGAAGTGCGGGGTAACGCATGTCCGTGCAGCGCACCCCTCCGACGTCCCGCAGTGCAAGTCCAAACCCAAGCCCCCGAGAACCCAACGAGGACCAGAACAAGACCCGATTGTGCCGCCGCAACCAAGGCCTACCCCCGGAATTCGGACCCTGGCCACTCATGATTAAGAACTAAACGAAGCTGACGATAGACAACCAGTCGTCGCAGACCCCAGCCGCCGCCGCCGTCGTAAACCGTCCCATCGCACCCCGGACTCCGACGCCTTTGAACGGGGAGGTCCACGAGGACATTGAAGACTGACTGCAACACATATGGACGTGTGGCGCGCCATAACGGGTGGCCACCACCTGACCAGTGCTTGCAGAACATCTACTTCTCGCTGGAAGGGACTGCAATGTACTGGCTCGAAAACCACGAGACTTCTTTAACTTCGTGGGAGGTGTGTAAGCTAGAACTGAAAAAGACATTTACCAGCCAACACCGACGCGAGAAGGCCGAAGACATCCGGCGAACTGGGACCGAAGGCCCAAATGAGGGCATCACCAGTTTCGTCGAGGATGTTCTTCGCCTGAGCGCCTGCGTCGACCCCTCAGGCTACCGAGGGGAAGAAGCTGCGGCACCTGATGAAGGGTGGGAGTAGTGAAAGATTCGGTGGTCTTATCCGCAATCCTCCGACAACAGTCGACGAGGTCGTCACGGAGGCGACAAATATGGAATGGGCCCTTCTAGTACGCGCCAGAAACTACCAGCAACCCCCTGGCGTAACTACTCCGGCGATATCCGGATCCGACCTGGGTATCGACCTCCCGGCATCCGTGACATCATCCGTGAAGTCGTCCGAGAAGAACTCCGCAAGATGCTCCCCGCTGCAGATGGCCCATCCGACTTTGAGCTACGCCACCATGGCCCGACGACCACCGCAAGCCAACCGCAAGGCCGTGGCCCGACGAGACCCTCCGATGCCGCAGTGTCCTTGACGCCAGGATGGACAAGTCCAGGACGTCCACCCGGAGCGGCAATCGCCGAGGAAGACCGACGTTTGGAGAAAGGCCGCTCGACGCCCGTTGGGCTACCAGTGCGGGGAAGCCGACCGTATTTACCGCCGTTGTCCATGCGAAAATAGGGCTGCGTGGGTTGCACCCTAACGACCCAAGACCAAGGTACGGCGAACGCCCTCGCAACATCGAGGAGTACCTCCGACGCTCGCCCCCTCAGCGCCGCAACTCCGCCGTAAATCCCGCTCACCATCGCCACGACGTTCAGCGTCTCTGCGTCACCGGGACAACTAAGGGCGGCCACGTTTGGAGGCGGCGTTGCCGAAGACGGACGAAGTAAAGAGCCTCCAAAAACGACAGAGCGCTCCCACTCTCCCGGCGCTGCGCATCGCAAAGACGCCGGTGCTTCGGTGTCCAACAACCTAAATGTTATTATCGGCGGCCGCGACACATCGGCACCCGTGGACACCCGAGCAGGCTACTCAGTCTTGAGTGAGAGGCTGTCTCGCCGCCTGTGAAAAGTGACAACACAGTGGGAAGGCCCTCAAATACGAACCACCGGTGGGCACCTCATCACACCAGTCGGCAGATGCAATGCTCTGCGTCGGGATCCACGTTGAGACGTGCCCTGTGAATTTCGTCGTTTTCCAAAACTCTGCGAGGGTCGTTATCTTTGGAATGGACTTTCTCTGCGAGTTTGGCGCTGTCATCGACCTCGAAGGAAACCGGTTGACGCTACTAAAACCTGTTTCACCACAGTAGGAACCCAAAGCGGCATCATCCGAGGACCGAGTCCTAGAAAGCCACGTGAACTTACCACCGCGGTCGAGTGTTCTCGTGCCAGTCGGGATAATCGACGCTTTCTGTAAAAAAGTTCTGCTCGAGGGAAGCCTGCAGTTTTTCTTTTGGAAGAGGAATAGGCGTCGGAAGAGGAGTAGCTGAGTTTCAGGATGGTCCCACTATGGTCCTCGTAACAAACTTGCGAAATGAAACGCAACACACCACGAAAGGGCAGCCGTGGGCCACGTCGAGGAACTCCGAAACTCCGCCGAAAGGGCCGCCATTACTGACAAATCCTCGCCACCGCAGCAAGACAGTACGTCATCAGCGCAGCTCGACATTGACCCTAAGCTTCCGGACCCGAAACGACGGCAGCTGATTAACATCACATCCGAATACCGCGACTGCTTTGCGACGTCGTCGAAGTTGCGCCAAACCACCGTTGCGAAGCACTGCATTGTTACCGAGGACGACGCGCGCCCTGTGCATCGATAGCCGCAAGAAGTCCCCGTTAAGAAAGGAAGGTGATCCAGGAGCAAGTTCAAGAGATGCTGAACGGCAACATAATCTCGAACCTTTCATTCCCGAGCTGGCGCTCGAGAATGAAGGGCGTGTGCGGTATCTGCTCTGCTCCGATATCTCGCCAGCGATTTATCGTCTGCTCGGGTACGTGCGCTCGCAGTTTCCATTGCGAATGCGTCAATGTTCTTGAGGCCGACTTTGACCTGCTCGTAACGAAAGGAGTTAGCGCATTCAAGTGCGACTTATGCACAAAACGTCGGAGCGAGGAGACGTCGATCGTCAGCACCGGGTCGTCTGCTTCGTCGGTTCAGGACAGCGACATGCGACCGGGAGAGTCGCCACTGGATGACTGCGGTCTCCGCGAGCTGGTGCAGGAGCTCTGTCGCAAGATAGAAGACCTGACTCAAGAAGTGCGGTCCTTACGGAGCGACAACGAGTCTCTGCGTACTCATCTAGCGCGGAATACTGACCTTCTTCGGAGTTCCCTTGTTGCTCGCGAGCCTCGTCAAGTGCAACAGAATGAACCAGCACCAACGTACTCTGAAGCATTGCAGCCCAGTACATCCGCCTCGTCGGCGACCACAGGTTGGCCGTCTGTCTCCGAGGCCTCTCTACGTCCATCGAAAGGCGAACTTCACCAGCGTCCATTATCTTCGATAACGACGAGACTTCCTCGGATTGATGAACGTCGCTTGGAACTGTCTGGTGCTCGTCACGGTTCGCGTGGTTTCGACAGGGGCAGTGTGCCAGCGCTCTCGGACCAGCGAGGATACACAGGTGCCGACGGCTCTAAGACGACCGTCAACCAACCCGTGGACGCTGACGGATTCTTGCAGGTCGTGCCACGCCGACGCGTGAAAGCTTCAGTCGGCTCGGCCAAAGAGAGCAAGTTACGTGTTGTGGCTAAGCCTCCGAGGAAGAAGGCTCTTTTCGTCTCTCGGCTACACCCCGAGACAACTTGTGAAGAAGTCTCGGAAATCGTGGGAAGTGTGTTGGACAGCCAAGGTTTCGAATGCACGAAGCTGGCCTCAAGGTACGACACCTACGCTTCGTTTCATGTGTCTGTTAACGATGAAGATTTCGAAAAGCTGGTCTGTCCTGACTTGTGGCCGGAGGGCTGCCTTTTTCGGCCGTTCTTAGGCAGACTTAGGCTGGACGATGCGCGTAGCGCTCCGAAGCTTAAACCAAAGCAAGGGGAAGATCTTATCGCCCCTTTAGACTGCTAAACCTTAATGCACGAAGTGCTGCCAATAAGGCGGTGGAGCTGGAAGGTGCTCTATTGGCATTTGATCCTGATGTTGCAATTATAACAGAAACTTGGTTGCATAGTCAAATAACTGATAGTAGTGTTTTCCCTGATGGTTTTAAAGTTTTCCGACGTGACCGCGGTTCGAGAGGGGAGGGGTCGCTCTTCTGGTCAAGGAGTCACTTCAGTGCACGTCCATTGAACACAACTATGACTGTGAAATGGTTTGGGCTACTATATGCTTTGGTAGCCAGTTAATGCTTGTAGGAGGAATGTACAGATGTCCCCAAGCTAGTATCGATGTTTTACGTAGTTTATTTGAGTTTCTTTATTTCAAAACTAAGCAATTTTCACGAGTAATATTGGCCGGTGATTTCAACTTGCCAGACGTAGACTGGGACAGCGTGATGCCCAAAGGGAGCTGTGAACATTCAAGACTGCTTGTCGATATTGCTTTTAGCAATAATTTAAGCCAGGTGGTCAAATGTCCCACGCGCGTGTCAAACGGTTGCGAGTCATTACTTGATCTTGTGTTTTTATCTGAGGTCGTTGCCAGAAGTGTTCTTGATGTATTTATCGCGGATGGCATATCTGACCACGCAATAGTTGTGTGTGACTTATCTGCTCCGCATTATTCGTACAAAGTGCCCGAGGCTAAACGTTATCGTGATTTCACCCTGGCAAGCGATGTCGATATTCTCGACTTTTTGGAAGTTGCTCTTGACAGATTTACTGTTTTTTACGAGGAAAACGATGAGTCGGTGGATAAGCTTTGGCTCTTTTTCAAGCAGGTTGTCTTTACATGTATTGAGAAGTTTGTTCCAGAGCGTTCAACAAAAGAAGAAGAACAGTTCATGGGTGACGCGAGATATCTTACATCTAAAACGAAAAATAAATCGATTAGAAAGGTTCCAACCAAGTTTAAAATTTAAGCTTCCACATTTACGTCAAGAGTTACGAACCTTAGTGCGCACATCTAAATATCGTTATTTTAATGTCACAATGCACAACTTCTTAAAGGAAAACCCAAGAAAGTTTTGGGCGCACTTGACAAAAAAGAGTGTGACGATTAAGGAGCTTAGTCATAGCGGAAGGGCGATTGTCGATGAAGAATGCATCGCAAGCGAGTTCAATTACTTTTTTCTTCTGTGTACACAGTCGACAACTCTGTTTTGCCGTCATTTACTTATAACAATTGTGGGATCGGTGACTTAGTGGTCTCAGTAGAAGGTATTTTCGACAGTCTTTTGCGATTAGACATTAGGAAGTCGTGCGGCCCGGACGAAATTCCTAATGCTTTTTTACATAAGTATGCTGAATGGTGTTCCAAGTTTCTTTTTTGGATTTACTTTTGCAGTTTAAAAACGGGTGAGGTGCCACTAGACTGGAAAGTAGCTAAGGTAGTGCCCATATATAAGAGTGGCGAAAAAAAGAGTGTTTGCAACTATAGACCAGTGTCGCTTTTAAGTACGTGTAGCAAAGTTCTCGAACATTTTATTTTTAAGCATATCATAACTTTCCTAGAATCAGAAACGTTCTTAGTTGATGAACAGCACGGGTTCCGACGAGGATACTCGACAGTGACTCAACTTCTTCACACGATCCACAACTTTGCCTCAGCCATCGACAATGACGGTCAGGTTGACACTATTTTTCTAGATTTAGCTAAGGCGTTCGATAGAGTTTCGCATAGGAAGTTATTACATAAGCTGAAGCAAGTACTTGGCAATGAATGTCTCCTGAGGTGGCTGGATTCTTACCTCACGAACCGTAAACAGTTTGTTTGTGTGGGCAAAGCTGAATCCACTGAGTTACCTGTTCTTTCTGGAGTGCCTCAGGGCTCGGTGCTCGGTCCGCTGCTGTTTTTGGTTTTTATAAACGACCTGCGAGTAGATAAGCCCTCTATACAGTGTCGTTTTTTCGCTGATGACTGTGTATTATTTTCCCAGATATCTAGCGTGTCGGATCAAAAATGTTTAGATGACAGCGTTAAAATTATTTTTTCATGGTGTCAGAAGTGGCAAATGAATTTGAATGTTAAGAAGTGTGTGCAAATGTCTATAACGCTGAAAAAGGTTCCCCTTTTCTTTTCCTATACCATTGACTCAAACGCTTTAGAAGTAGTTAATGAGTATAAGTACCTAGGTGTTACAATCACGTCAAACTTAAGTTGGGCTCATCACATTGGGCAGGTTATTGCAAAAGCGTCCAGTAAATTGTGGTCGTTACGAAGGACTATGACCCACTGTACTTCTGAGACGAAGCTCACGGCGTACAAATCTCTAATCCGGCCTCTGCTGGAATATGCTGATATATTATG
>JAZHYW010019033.1:0-10502 GCA_037355805.1 Ixodes ricinus | reverse complement strand
ACGCAGCGCTGTGCGAAAAGACGAGGACCAGACAGAGAAGTAACACGGACGCAGCGCTGTGCGAAAAGACGAGGACCAGACAGAGAAGTAACACGGACGCAGCGCTGTGCGAAAAGACGAGGACCAGACAGAGAAGTAACACGGACGCAGCGCTGTGCGAAAAGACGAGGACCAGACAGAGAAGTAACACGGACGCAGCGCTGTGCGAAAAGACGAGGACCAGACAGAGAAGTAACACGGACGCAGCGCTGTGCGAAAAGACGAGGACCAGACAGAGAAGTAACACGGACGCAGCGCTGTGCGAAAAGACGAGGACCAGACAGAGAAGTAACACGGACGCAGCGCTGTGCGAAAAGACGAGGACCAGACAGAGAAGTAACACGGACGCAGCGCTGTGCGAAAAGACGAGGACCAGACAGAGAAGTAACACGGACGCAGCGCTGTGCGAAAAGACGAGGACCAGACAGAGAAGTAACACGGACGCAGCGCTGTGCGAAAAGACGAGGACCAGACAGAGAAGTAACACGGACGCAGCGCTGTGCGAAAAGACGAGGACCAGACAGAGAAGCAACACGGACGCAGCGCGTGTGCGAAAAGACGAGGACCAGACAGAGAAGTAACACGGACGCAGCGCTGTGCGAAAAGACGAGGACCAGACAGAGAAGCAACACGGACGC
Organism: Ixodes ricinus; assembly: GCA_037355805.1. Lineage (NCBI taxonomy): Eukaryota > Metazoa > Arthropoda > Arachnida > Ixodida > Ixodidae > Ixodes > Ixodes ricinus. The sequence continues at coordinate 9,825 of JAZHYW010019033.1, read as the reverse complement.
AGCGCTGTGCGAAAAGACGAGGACCAGACAGAGAAGTAACACGGACGCAGCGCTGTGCGAAAAGACGAGGACCAGACAGAGAAGTAACACGGACGCAGCGCTGTGCGAAAAGACGAGGACCAGACAGAGAAGTAACACGGACGCAGCGCTGTGCGAAAAGACGAGGACCAGACAGAGAAGTAACACGGACGCAGCGCTGTGCGAAAAGACGAGGACCAGACAGAGAAGTAACACGGACGCAGCGCTGTGCGAAAAGACGAGGACCAGACAGAGAAGTAACACGGACGCAGCGCTGTGCGAAAAGACGAGGACCAGACAGAGAAGTAACACGGACGCAGCGCTGTGCGAAGAAGACGAGGACTCACGACAGAGAAGTAACACGGACGCAGCGCTGTGCGAAAAGACGAGGACCAGACAGAGAAGTAGCACGGACGCAGCGCTGTGCGAAAAGACGAGGACCAGACAGAGAAGTAACACGGACGCAGCGCTGTGCGAAAAGACGAGGACCAGACAGAGAAGTAACACGGACGCAGCGCTGTGCGAAAAGACGAGGACCAGACAGAGAAGTGCGACGAGACACGTGGACGCAGCGCTGTGCGAAAAGACGAGGACCAGACAGAGAAGTAACACGGACGCAGCGCTGTGCGAAAAGACGAGGACCAGACAGAGAAGTAACACGGACGCAGCGCTGTGCGAAAAGACGAGGACCAGACAGAGAAGTAACACGGACGCAGCGCTGTGCGAAAAGACGAGGACCAGACAGAGAAGTAACACGGACGCAGCGCTGTGCGAAAAGACGAGGACCAGACAGAGAAGTAACACGGACGCAGCGCTGTGCGAAAAGACGAGGACCAGACAGAGAAGAACATGACGCAGCGCTGTGCGAAAGACGAGGACAGACAGAGAAGCAACGGACGCAGCGCTGTGCGAAAAGACGAGGACCAGACAGAGAAGTAACACGGACGCAGCGCTGTGCGAAAAGACGAGGACCAGACAGAGAAGTAACACGGACGCAGCGCTGTGCGAAAAGACGAGGACCAGACAGAGAAGTAACACGGACGCAGCGCTGTGCGAAAAGACGAGGACCAGACAGAGAAGTAACACGGACGCAGCGCTGTGCGAAAAGACGAGGACCAGACAGAGAAGTAACACGGACGCAGCGCTGTGCGAAAAGACGAGGACCAGACAGAGAAGTAACACGGACGCAGCGCTGTGCGAAAAGACGAGGACCAGACAGAGAAGTAACACGGACGCAGCGCTGTGCGAAAAGACGAGGACCAGACAGAGAAGTAACACGGACGCAGCGCTGTGCGAAAAGACGAGGACCAGACAGAGAAGTAACACGGACGCAGCGCTGTGCGAAAAGACGAGGACCAGACAGAGAAGTAACACGGACGCAGCGCTGTGCGAAAAGACGAGGACCAGACAGAGAAGTAACACGGACGCAGCGCTGTGCGAAAAGACGAGGACCAGACAGAGAAGTAACACGGACGCAGCGCTGTGCGAAAAGACGAGGACCAGACAGAGAAGTAACACGGACGCAGCGCTGTGCGAAAAGACGAGGACCAGACAGAGAAGTAACACGGACGCAGCGCTGTGCGAAAAGACGAGGACCAGACAGAGAAGTAACACGGACGCAGCGCTGTGCGAAAAGACGAGGACCAGACAGAGAAGTAACACGGACGCAGCGCTGTGCGAAAAGACGAGGACCAGACAGAGAAGTAACACGGACGCAGCGCTGTGCGAAAAGACGAGGACCAGACAGAGAAGTAACACGGACGCAGCGCTGTGCGAAAAGACGAGGACCAGACAGAGAAGTAACACGGACGCAGCGCTGTGCGAAAAGACGAGGACCAGACAGAGAAGTAACACGGACGCAGCGCTGTGCGAAAAGACGAGGACCAGACAGAGAAGTAACACGGACGCAGCGCTGTGCGAAAAGACGAGGACCAGACAGAGAAGTAACACGGACGCAGCGCTGTGCGAAGAAGACGAGGACCTACGACAGAGAAGTAACACGGACGCAGCGCTGTGCGAAAAGACGAGGACCAGACAGAGAAGTAACGCACGGACGCAGCGCTGTGCGAAAAGACGAGGACCAGACAGAGAAGTAACACGGACGCAGCGCTGTGCGAAAAGACGAGGACCAGACAGAGAAGTAACACGGACGCAGCGCTGTGCGAAAAGACGAGGACCAGACAGAGAAGTAACACGGACGCAGCGCTGTGCGAAAAGACGAGGACCAGACAGAGAAGTAACACGGACGCAGCGCTGTGCGAAGAAGACGAGGACCAGACAGAGAAGTAACACGGACGCAGCGCTGTGCGAAAAGACGAGGACCAGACAGAGAAGTAACACGGACGCAGCGCTGTGCGAAAAGACGAGGACCAGACAGAGAAGTAACACGGACGCAGCGCTGTGCGAAAAGACGAGGACTACAGACAGAGAAGTAACACGGACGCAGCGCTGTGCGAAAAGACGAGGACCAGACAGAGAAGTAACACGGACGCAGCGCTGTGCGAAAAGACGAGGACCAGACAGAGAAGTAACACGGACGCAGCGCTGTGCGAAAAGACGAGGACCAGACAGAGAAGTAACACGGACGCAGCGCTGTGCGAAAAGACGAGGACCAGACAGAGAAGTAGCGCGGACGCAGCGCTGTGCGAAAAGACGAGGACCAGACAGAGAAGTAACACGGACGCAGCGCTGTGCGAAAAGACGAGGACCAGACAGAGAAGTAACACGGACGCAGCGCTGTGCGAAAAGACGAGGACCAGACAGAGAAGTAACACGGACGCAGCGCTTTCAGCGCTGCGTCCGTGTACTTCTCTGTCGGTCCTCGTCTTTTGCGCTGTTTTTAATTCCGGGTTATTCTGAAACAATCGGCGTAGAAGTGTCGGCGCGTAGAACATTTCGGACTTCGAAGAAGCAATAGTATTCTCGAATTTACCAGAGCAATAAATTGCAAGAATAAATTAAAGATACGTCGCACCCAGGAATCGAACCCTGGCTGCTCACTTGGGAGGCAAGAACGATAGCCGTAAGGCGCACGGCCGCTCGCTGCCTACTTCGCCAGCTGCGCGCAGCATTACTCTTCCCTTAAAAGTGCATCGCTGTGATGCAACGCAAACAAACAAAACAAATAAAAAGAACGTCAAACTGAAGAGTCATTCGGAACACATATGGTTCACAGTCCTATCGAGCGTAGCATGGCTTCAGTCACACGACGTGGACGAATTTAGGTCGTGTTGGGCGGCGTGATGATGTTCTTGTCCGTCGGACATCACCGCGCAGTTCAGATCTCCAAGTCGACGAAGCACTTTGTAGGGTCCGAAATACTGCTTCAGGAGTTCTCTCATTTAGACTATGGCGGCAAATCGGTGTCCAGACCCATGCCCCTACCTTCTAAGTTGGAAGTGGACGTCCCTACGACGAATGTTGTAGCTGGCCAGTGTCGATACATTGTTAGGCTTGAATCCGCAGTCTGGCGAGGAGACGGGCTGCTGCCCGTTGGGCAACGTTTTAGGCGTCGTTAGCTTCCGCCGACAGCCGGTTTAGTGGGATAACGTCGGGGCCAGCATTGTCGTTACTTTGCGACTATGAACCAGTTTAAAGGGTGTCACCACCAGTGGTCTCTTGCACGACCGTGTTGTAGGCAAATATGATGTACGGCAACACCTCGTCCCATGTCTTGTGCTCCACGTCGACGCACATGGAGATCATGTCGACGGTGAGTCTTGTTGAGTGTCTTCGCCAGCCCGTTGGTCTGGGGGTGGTATGCCATGGAGTGGCGATGGCTGGTGTGGCTGAGGTAAAGCATTTTTGCGTCCCTGGGCATGAACGATGATCCACGGTCTGAGATAACAACTTCGGGAGCGCCAAGCCGGAGGGACGATGGGCTCGATGAAAAACTTGGCGAATTGAGAGCAGTACTCGAAGGAAGTGCTTTCGTTTCGGCCTACTGCTTGAGATAATCTGTGGCGACGATTATCCAGCGGTTTCCCGACGTTGACGGCGGAAAAGAGGCCTAGTAGATCCGTTCCAATCAGCTCGAAAAGTGCAGTTGGAGGAGAATTCGCTGCAAGAGGCCGGTGGGCCTCGTCGGAGACTTCTTGCGTCGCTGGTACTAGTGGCATGATCGTGTGCATAGGTGGACGGTTTTGAGGAGCTTCGGCCAGCGTCCAACTGTAACCAAGGTGTCCGGACGTCGGGTCGTAGTGGCAGGACTTGAAAGACCTCCTCTCGTAGGTCGGCCGGGCTTACCAGCAACCACGGCGACTTGGTGCCCTCGAAGTTCTCTTTGCAGAGTACACCTTGTCAAACGGCGAAAGTCGGCAGGGCTCAAGAGAAAACAGTTGGCATGGTATTCCCGCGACCTTCCAGTGCTCTATTAGTTCGCACAGCTCAGGATCGTCTCGTTGACGTCATGCCATGTCGTCGGTTTTCCCTGGGCCTACGAAGTACTCGTCGTCATCGTCGTCACTGTTGCCGGAAGGTGTTTCGACGGGGGCTCTGGACAGGCAGTCGGTGTCACTGTGCTTCCATTCTGATTTGTAGACCACAATCATGTTGAACTCTTGTAGTCGGAGAATCCACCGAGCGAGGCATCCGGACAGGTCCTTGAGGTTCGCAAGCCTGCAGAGCGAGTTGTGGTTCGTGATTACGCCGAAGGGGCTTCCGTACAAGTACGAACGAAACTTCGCGATTGCCAAGAATCCGCAAGGCATTCTTTCTCAGTCGTGGTGTAATTTTTCTCCGCCTTGGACAGTGTCCGACTGGCGTGGGCGATGACTCGCTCAGTGCCTTCTTGCACTTGAACCAGTACCGCGCCAAATCCTGCGTTACTTGCGTCCGCGTCAACCTCGGTTTCCGCATCCTGATCGAAATGTCCAAGAACAGGAGGAGTCTGGTACAGTTGCATCAGCTCGTCGAATGCCTGCTGCTGCTCTTGAGCACACTGGAACTTCTTGGCGTCCTTCCTGAGGGTTTGTGAGCGGTTCAGAAATCCTTGCGAAAATTCGAACGAATCGCCGTAGGCGCATGGTCTAAGAAACCTTCGCAAAGCCTTATTTTCTGTCGGCGCAGGAAATGCTGCGACGGTGCAAGTCTTCTCTGGGTATGGACAACACCTTCGTTACAAATCACGCGACCTAGGAACTTCAGTTCGTCATAGGCGAACCGACACTTTGTCGGATTGAGAGTGAGTTCGGCGGTCCGTATGGGTTGGAGAACAGCTCGGTGTCGTCGGAAGTGCTCGTCGAAGTCACCAAGAAACACTACGACGTCGTGGCGATAAACAAGAGAGCTCGGCCACTTCAGTCCTGCTAGTACGGTGTCCATGACACGCTAAAATGTTGCTGGCGCCGTGCATAGTCCAAAGGGCATCACCTTGAACTCCTGCTGTCCGTCCGGCGTGACGAAAGCTGTCTTCTCGCGGTGCCGTTCGTCGACTTCGATCTGCCAGTAGCTGCTCTTCATGATCCAATCAAACTGATACCAACTAAAAAAGAAAACCAAAATCTTGCAAAGGAGTTGGAAGACATGAGGCGCAGCGTTGTGGAGATGAAACAATACAGTCGCAGAAATAACCTGGAAATTAAAGGGCTTCCGTACAATTCTCACGAAAACCTTGCTGAGATGATGACTGACATTGGAACTAAAATAGGCGTAGAAATTGCAAACACAGACATCGATGTTATCCACCGTGTGCCCACAAAAGACAAAGCAAAACCGAACGTGATTGTACGGTTCATCTCCCACAACGTCCGTGATAAGGTCCTTTTGTCATCGAAACGAAGCAGGCTGACAACGTCCGATTTGGGTTTCGAGCATTCAGGACCGGTGTATGTGAATGAACATCTATGCCCGGAGTACAAACTGCTGCATGGAAAAGCCACTGAAAAAAAGAAGGCCAACAACTGGAAGTACTTATGGGTGTCACAAGGAAAAATTCTCATGAGGAAGGTCGAAAAGTCTGGTGTTGTTCAAATAATTAGTGAAGCTGACCTCGCTTTGATTGTGTAACTTATGAAAGCACCGTTAGCCAGCTTAAATACAGCACAGTCATGGAAAGTTTTCTCCCGTCAGAAATAAAGCATTATCTTGGATACAAACCGTCTTTGAAATGTTTCCACCTCAATACGCAATCTGCAAAAAATAAGATAGCAGATCTTGAAGATTTTTTGTTCAGTTTGATAATTTTTTTGATGTAGTAATGCTATCGGAGACGTGGTACTCCGATGACATAAATGTTTTCAAATTGCCTATGTACACCACTCATCTTTTGAACCGTACTAGGTCTCGTGGCGGAGGCGTATCAATGCTGATTAAAGACTGCATCGATTGTGAGCCAATCCCGGAATACTGCTGTACAACCAAAGATTACGAAGTGCTTTCTTTACGAGCAAATCGAACTGTCTTCTCAGTGTTCTACCGCCCGCCAGACGGTAGTTTTTCCGAGTTTTTTTGTTTCTGGAACAATTCCTAATGTTTACAAACACGAATCGGTATAATCTAATATGTGGAGGCGACTTCAACATAAATATGTTATTTGATCATTCCCATCAAAGAGAACTAAAAATACTATTGAATTAAATGGCTGTATGAATGTAATAACGAGCCCTACAAGAATTACCTCAAACTCCGAAACACTACTCGACTTATTTATAACAAATTTTGCTTCTATTAATGTGAAAGCTGGTGTGGTCAGATGCGATCTTAGTGATCACTTTCCAATTTTCATATCCGTAGACACTGACAGTTTAGATAGGCCGAAAGTGAAACAAACTGCTAAGTTACAATATATAACACCTGACAGTCTGGAGAGCTTTAGACGGGCACTGTCAAATACGGATTGGAGTGCAGTGTATGAAAAGGAAACTGTCGATGAGGCGTATAATACTTTTATCATTATTTTCAAAAAACTTTACCAACAAAAATTTCCCTACAAGAAACTAAAAATATCACGGAACATTCGTAAGCCTTGGATTACACCAGATATCTTAGGTAAGATTCATATAAAAAATGTCCTATACGACAAATTTATCAAAACAAGAGACCCAGTCAACCTTAAAATATTCAAGTCGTACCGTAATCAATTAACTAAGGAAATACGAAATGCAAGATCACGGTACCACTCTGATTCTTTTAAAGCAACTTTTGGGCGCACGGACCGTGTATGGAACATATTAAACTCGGTACTTGCCCGTTCTGAGACGCACTGCCAAATTGACCATATATTTCATAATGGCGCACGGCTAGCCCAATGTTCGTTGGCAGATGCCTTCAATGACTATTTTGTAGATCCGGTGAATATGAGTTCAACAGAAGACGCTTGCAAATATTTAAAATCTCGAAACAGTAGTTCTATTTTTTTTCATCCTGTTAATGAAGCTGAAGTAGTTTCCATTATTTCACAGTTAAAAAACAGCACCAGCTGTGACCCAGACGATGTCCAGATTAAACCGGTCAAATATGTTTCAGATATTATAGCCCCTTGCTTAACTTACATTTTTAATCTGAGCTTAACTAGCGGTATATTTCCCAAAAATATGGAAATAGCTAAAGTAACTGTGCTCTTTAAAAGGGAGATAAAAATAAAATAAGCAATTATCGACCAATTTCAATTTTACCGGTATTTTCAAAATGCATCGAAAAATTATTGCATTATCGCCTAGTAAGTTTTTCTGATAAATATGATTTATTGAGTTCTTCTCAATTTGGATTCCGAAAAAATAAGTCGACCGAGAAAGCACTACTTGAACAAAAAGAATGCATTTTGCGAGAGTTTGAGAGGGGCACTTAATGCTAGGTGTATTTATAGACTTTACGAAGGCGTTTGATTATTTAGACCACAACATTCTTCTTAAAAAATTAGAATACCACGGTATTCGAGGAACTCCTTTAAAACTAATAGAATCATACTTGAAACATCGTAAACAGTACGTAAATATAGCTGGTTATAGTTCTGAAATCAAACATATTACCGCCGGAGTCCCACAAGGCAGCATACTTGGACCTTTCCTTTTCAACATTTACATAAATGACATTATCAATATCAACTCCGTGACAAAATTCATCATCTATGCAGATGATACTAGTGTCTTTTTTCAGGTACAAACGGAAATGAGTTGATAGACAGGGCTAACATGGCTTTAACTCAGCTTGAGGCTTGGGCACAGTGTAACTGCTTGAAGATCAATACTAATAAAACAAAAGCAGTACTTTTTCGGCCAAAGAATAAAATAATAGAATTAAACAAACACATTTTTTTGAATTCATGCCCAATAGAAATGCTTAGTTCTTTTAAGACTTTAGGAGTTCTCTTTTCAGAAAATATGTTATGGGACACACACGTACATAGTGTTATTTCAAGATTATCACGTGTTATTGGACTAACACATCGTCATCAGTTTGTACTCCCAACCAGCGTTAAATTATTAATTTACAACTCATTGTTTTATTCCAGTCTAAGTTATTGCCACCTTGTTTGGGGCACTACCACGTTTACAAACCTAGAGAAACTATATTTGTTGCAGAAAAACATGTTGAGAATTATTTCAAATGTTTCCTACCACTCTCACACTCAACAACTATTTGAACGCTTCCAAGTACTTGATATAAAACAACTATATAATTATAGGCTCACTTCCTCTTTTAAGTTGGAACAAAGTAGACACTCAAGCTTCTTTTCTGAGTTAGCCTCCCTACAGTGCCGTATACCTACGTACACTACTCGACACGTCGAATGCTGGAAAGTATCTAAATGTAATAATAACTATGGGTATCAAATGTTAAAATACACGCTCCCTAAAATACTAAATTGGCTAGAGGGAAAAAAATTTAACATTGCAGAAATGTCTTTCTCTGAACTTCGCGGTGTGTTTTTAGATTTGAAACCATAAGAGTATGGTCTTACTGTTTGTGCTTTCAGACAGTGCTTGTATTTTGATTGTATAATTTCTCAATGTTTGCTCTTGTACCATTTTTTGCATCATCAAGTTGTATTTCATTGACAATAAGGGGGCCATGGGCTCGTCAAGCTGTCTCGACACAGCTTTTTTCCATGGTCTCCTCCATTGATGTATCATTGATGGAAATAAAATGCATTATTAAAAGTATCGAGAGTGGCGCAGCCGGTCTAGCGTGTCATCGATTCGGGGGAGTGGATAGACGTCTTTCTTCGTTACCGCGTTCGAGCCGCCGGTAGTCCACGCAGAACCTAAGCGTCCTGCTCCTTCTTATTAACCAGTACGACTGGAGAGGCCCACGGACCGCTTGAAGGTTATTTATTTTTTATTTATTTGAGGATACTGCCGGTCAACTTTGAGGGCCAAGGCATTGTGGTGGAAATATAATGTCAGGGAATGCTAGCTCACGTACATACAGGTATGGAAATAAAACAAACAGGTAACTTATTCATTGGCAACAAAAGAAAAGATCATCGATTGCACTAGCAAACGAAGCAGCAGAAACAATAGCCGTCACGCTGTGGGCAACGCATTCCGCTCGCACACGGTTCGAGGAAGAAATGAATGTTTAAAAACATCTTTCTTGCAACGGAACTACGGAGTAGTTTTTCATGTTTCTGCCATGTATCACGGCTATCATTATACTGCAGATACTTATCAAACTTCAAAGCAACTTTATCATATATTATGTTATGCAAAAATTTCAAACGTTTTAATTTCCTTCTACGTGATAACTCGGTTATACCGGATGCTGCATACAAAGGTGTGACATGTGTATCTTTGCCGTACAAATTATAAATGATTCTAAGAGATATTTTTTAATGCTTTCTAACTGATCAACATGCGATTGTGAATA
>JAZHYW010019031.1:0-97352 GCA_037355805.1 Ixodes ricinus | reverse complement strand
GTGACGAACGGGAGTTCCGAGAGAGCCGGTGTTTCGCGAAGCCGGGGTGTGACATTCACGTGTTCCGAGAATGACTGCCTCGCGGGGCCGAGGTGTGGCAGAACAGGAAACAGCGCGCCTACAACCTTGGAGGGACCACCCGGGCTTTTCCCGCATTCCGCGCTCGTTGGGAACAATGGGGGAATCGAGGGAAAAGAGAAGGAGAGAGAGGAGGGGCACTCGACGGCCGTCGGTGGGGATTTCGGCGGGAGCGGCAGTTGGACGGGCGCGTCGATTGACATTGGACGCGTAACCAGTGGCCAGGGGAAAGAAGACAAAGAAGTTATGCCGTGCTGAGTCCCTGGGCGGAAACAAGATTCGACGAACGCCTTCCCCGCAACCGCCACGACGCATCGCCAGCCAGCCCGGACTCTACACGGGAGCCCCGGCCTGTCTGCCCCTGCGGTGTCCGAACGCCTCGACAAGCACGTCGTCAAGCAAGCGCCCCGGTCTGCCAGCCGCCAACAAGCACGTCAACGCAAGAGCCCGGACTCTGCACGGGAGCCCCGGTCTGCCTGCCCCTCCCGAACACCTGGACGAGCACGTCGTCAACAAAGCGTGAGCCTCTAAGTCATCGACCCTCCCTCCAATTTGCTACAATTAAACTTGTGTTATCTGTTCGCCGGTCTCCTCACTCGCTCTCGCCCAAAAGGAACCCCGGGACCAGGGTTGGGGTTACCAACCGTCACATTGGTGGCAGCGGTGGGATACCTCAGCTTTTGGGTTATCGGTCGGGATCCTAAGAACTTTGAAGGGCACCCCCTTCCGGGTGGAGAGTGAGTGCGGAGACCACTAATTTTGGCGAGCATGGCGATAGACCAGGCAGGAGCCGTTTCGGGCCCTAGTATTATGGCTTTAAGCAGTATGGTGCCGGTTTTCACTGGGGACGGCAAAGGTGTAACCGTACATGACTTTGTAGATATGGTGGAGCAGGTAGCAGTAATGGGGTCATGGAAAGAGGTGCACAAGCTTGGGGTCGCCAGATGTAGGGTAGCGGGAGTAGCTTACGATTTCGTATGGCGCGACGAACGCGCGAAAGACTCCAAGACGTTCACTGACCTTAGGGCTGCGCTCCTGAAGCGCTTTGACACTGAGCTGCCCGGTGTAAGGTTGCAGCGTTTTCTGGCTGCCCGTCAAAAAGACGACGAGGACGTTCAGACGTACGCCACGCGTCTTCAATCGTTGGGGACGGACACGTTGCGTGCTGATCGTGGCGGGGTGGCAGTTCCTGGGACGGACGATCGAGCCAAAATTGCCAGGGAGCTGATGAGGGAGCAGCTTTGCTCGCAGTTTGTGCAGGGGCTAAAAGACCCAATTCGTCGTTTCGTGTTGTCTCGTCGGCCGGAGCGGTTTGAGGAGGCAGTCGAGGTGGCTACGCAGGAGGAGGCTAACGAGAGCCTGACTTCCAGGATTCAGCCGGTGCGCATGGTGGCACAGCCCAGCGAAATCGACGAGTTGAGGGAGAGACTAGCTCGACTCGAAACACTGTTTCTGCAGAGAGAGGAACGGCCTCGCGGGGGATCCGGAAATCGAGGACGCCGCGCTCCTAGGTGCTACTCGTGTGGCGAGCCTGGTCACTTTGCTCGACAGTGTGATAGACAGACGTCACCACGGTCCGTAGAGGGTAGTCGAGACACGGCTCCAAAAAACTTGTAAGCCCCCCTACCGCCCCGTTTGTAAAGAGGGACGAGGGGGACCGGAAAGAAAAAGAGGCCTGCGCGGGCTCGGTCGCAGGGGAAAGGGTACTGAAAGAAATGCATGCTAACCCTCCAAGAAAGAAGAATGAACGAAGATGCGACACGGGTCCGTCTGAGATAATTGTTGTACGGTGTTCAGAGGAGTCGAGCCCCGTTGTTGAGTGTGAAGTGAATGGCTGCATTCTTAGAATGTTGGTGGACACGGGATCGCGGGTTACGTTGCTAAAAGAGGTGGCGTTAGGAAAAATGAAAGACAAAAAGCTGAAGCCGTGCGCGGAACAAAAGAACAAAAGGTTTCACGGGATCACCGGAGATGAGATTAAAGTTAAGGGTTGTTTCTGGCTGAAGATGAGCCTGGGGAACTGCCGCTTTGAGCATCCGTGTTTTGTAATCTCTGACGACTCAGCACTCGCTCTTGATGGAATCTTAGGACAAGACGTTCTCTCTGGGCAGGGAATAGATGTTTTGGTGACTCGGAGGGCACTAACGGTGGCGGGTCAAGAGGTCCCCATTGTGAACTGGCAATCTGCGGGGATCAAGAGCGGTGTGCAGGACAAATTGCGCGCGGGGATCCCAGTTCGTCTGGCATCCCCGTGCACCATTCCCCCTTTGTCCGAGGTTCTCTGCTGGGCGAGAACGGCTGAAGAAATTCCTAAGGAGGAGCTGGGAGTGCTTGAGTCGGCTGACCTTCTGACTCACGGAGTCAAAACTAGGGAGGCTCTTGTGATGGTGAATGACAGATCGAGAGTACCGATAGCTCTGCTTAACCTAAGTCGAGAAGAGCTGATAGTCCCCAAAAACAAAACAGTGGCTTATTTTTATGGAGCCTGTGTCAGTAATTCCGAGCAGGTCATGAGTGTGGGTGCTGCGAGTCCCCCGTCAGAGCCGACAGACGAAGAGTTGGAGACTAAGTTTAACCTCACGGGGGTAGCTGGGGAGGACAGAGCTCGCCTCATTGGCGTGATTCGCCAGCACCTGCCGGCATTTGCATGGGGTCCACTGGACCTGGGCCGCTGTGACGTGATTAAACACCGCATTGATACCTTGGATTCGGCACCCGTGTTCCAGCGTGCATACAGGATCCCATACTCTCAGAGGCGCGAGATGGATAATCAGGTGAAGGAGCTAGTAGAGAAGGGCATTGTAGAGCCGTCGAAGTCGCCTTGGGGGCTCCGGCCCTGCTGGTTGAAAAGTCAGATGGATCGTTTCGGCTCGTGGTGGACTATCGGAAGTTGAATGCCGTCACGCGAGTGGATCCATACCCAATTCCTGACATCCAGGAGACCCTGGCCCAACTTGGCAGTGCTGGGTACTTCAGTGTCGTGGACTTGGCCTCTGGCTTTTGGCAGATTGAGATGGATCCCACAGACAAAGCTAAGACGGCATTCAACACTCCATCAGGCCACTACGAGTGGAACCGGATGCCAATGGGTCTCGTCAACAGTCCAGCGGTGTGGCAGAGGACTGCCGATGTTATTCTTGAGGGGCTGGTGGGACAGTTCTGCCATGTTTACATGGACGATATTGTCATCTACAGTCGCGATTTCGACTCGCACTTGCGGGACATCGAGTGCGTCCTGCGAAGGTTTCAGGCGGCGGGGCTGAAGTTGAGGCCCTCGAAGTGCCAGTTTCTGAGGCAGGAGGTTAAATATCTCGGACATATCGTATCCGCGGAGGGGTTCGGCCCGACCCAGAGAAAGAGGAAGCCGTACGAGATTTCCCGAGGCCGACTAAGGTGAGGGACGTAAGAGAGTTTTTGGGACTCGTTGGTTATTATCGGAGATTTATCGATAACTTTTCCAAGATCGCCAAGCCCCTGACCCTGCTCACATCCAAGTCGGCTACCTTCGAGTGGGGTGATGATCAGCAGGAGGCTTTTCGGGAACTGAGAGACAAACTGCTTGCAGCACCGGTGCTTTGTTATCCAGATTTCGAGACACCCTTTGTTTTGGCGACAGATGCTTCGCAATATGCACTTGGGGCTGTACTCTCACAGAGAAAGAATGGAGTTGAAAGACCCGTGGCCTACGCCAGTCGACAGCTGAACCGAGCCGAGCAAAACTACAGTGCAACAGAGCGGGAGTGTTTGGCACTGGTTTGGGCTGTGCGCCATTTTCGGTGCTATTTGTACGGCCGCCGCTTCCAAATAGTAACTGATTGCAGGCCACTGCGGTGGCTAATGAATGTGAGAGATCCCGGCTCTCGCCTAGCTCGGTGGAACCTGCAGTTGCAGGAATATGACTTTGAGATCGAACACAAGTCAGGAAAGGGAAACACCAATGCGGACGCCCTCAGTCGATCGAGGGAGGCCTTTACGACGGTAGGCGCCGTTGAGAGTTTTGTGCCGGTCATCGAGAGCGCTCGTATTAAGGAAGAGCAGGAAAAAGATCCGGACCTCGCGAAAATTTTGAACAGGGTGGCAGACGGCACCTCCGACGAACGAGCCTATTTTAAGAACAGCGTAGGTGTCCTTTGTAAACGCAGACTAGGAAACAATGAGGGTAGGGCACAGGAAAGGATTGTGATCCCACGAAGTTTGGTTGACGCGGTGCTGCGGGCCTATCACGATGCCCCATTCTCGGGACATTTTGGAGTCAGAAAGACGTTTGCAAAAATTAGTGCTAAGTATATTTGGACGGGAATGCGGGGGACGTCAAAAGACACTGCAATTCCTGCGAGTCATGTCAGCTGCGGAAGACGGGAGAGAGGAAGCGAGCGCCTATGGAGAGGTTCAACGAAGTCAGGGAGCCATTCGAGAGAACCGCACTCGACATAGTGGGACCTCTTCCAACCACTACAGAGGGAAACAAATATGTTCTCGTCTTCGTTGATCATTTTACGAAGTACGCGGAGGCCCTGCCCTTGAAGGACCAGAAGGCAGAAACGGTAGCTAGAGCCTTCGTGGAAAAGATAGTCCTGCGTCACGGTACTCCCCAGCAGCTTCTCACGGATCAGGGGACGAATTTTGTTTCGCGCCTGATGAAGGAGACGTGCCGAATCCTGAACATAAGAAAGCTAACAACAACTGCGTATCATCCTGAATCGAACGGTGCCGTAGAGCGACTCAACAAAACACTAAAGGGGCTGCTGTCTCACCTCGTTAGCAGGGACCAGAGGGACTGGGATCTTTGGATTCCGTACGTGTTATTTTCATATAACACTGCGGAACACGAGAGTACCAACGAGACCCCTTTTTTTTGTGCCACGGCCGCGACCCACGACTACCCCACGAGATCCTCGACGCGCCGAGAGTGCCAAACTACGGTAGTCTAAACGATTTCAAATCCGAGTTGGCGTTACGGCTACAGGCGGCTCACGATCTCGCTGGCGAGGCGTTGCGTTGCTCACAGGAGAGACGGAAGACCCTATATGATCGCGGATCACGAAATCCAGACTTTCGAGAGGGGGATCGCGTTTACCTAGACGTGCGCTATCCAGGGAGGGGCCTATCGCAAAAGCTGGGACCTAAATGGAGGGGCCCGTACCAGGTAGTTAAGCTCGCTACGCCGGTCACGGTAAGGGTTAAAGAGCTGGCTACCGGAGCCGAGAGTACAGTGCATGTAAACCGGCTGAAGCTTGCTAATGATGACGCTCGTTTGGCCTCCTGTGGCGCTCCTTTGGCTGACAGTTTTCCGGCCCCATCCTGCACTGCCTTAGACGACAGTCCGCCTCGGTCGACGACAAATGGCACAGACACCATTAGAGGGGAATCGGGGTTAGATATACCTCCCGAAACTTGGGAGATGCTCGAACAAGCTCTGGCTCCACCGATGCTAGAGGTCTCGGGTGCTGCCTCGCGACCAGAGATCGAGACTGCATGTGTCCGTCCTCCTTCGAGCGGAGAGATTGTGGTTGAACAAGAGATCTGGGAGATGTGCTACCCTTCCGGTGGCGACCCCGTGGCTGTGCACCTTTGAGGGAGAAAGTTTTTGGCTTGTCTTTTTGTGTATGCGCCTGCCTGGTTTTATAAATTCTTGAGCGTTCACATTGATGTAAATTCTTGAATTGGAGGAGGGGTTGGAGTGGTTAGAGTGGACTCTTGAAATGGACGCTTAATATTGTTTTGAACGTAGTTCAAAAAAAAAAAAAAGTAGGGGCGAGTGTGACGAACGGGAGTTCCGAGAGAGCCGGTGTTTCGCGAAGCCGGGGTGTGACATTCACGTGTTCCGAGAATGACTGCCTCGCGGGGCCGAGGTGTGGCAGAACAGGAAACAGCGCGCCTACAACCTTGGAGGGACCACCCGGGCTTTTCCCGCATTCCGCGCTCGTTGGGAACAATGGGGGAATCGAGGGAAAAGAGAAGGAGAGAGAGGAGGGGCACTCGACGGCCGTCGGTGGGGATTTCGGCGGGAGCGGCAGTTGGACGGGCGCGTCGATTGACATTGGACGCGTAACCAGTGGCCAGGGGAAAGAAGACAAAGAAGTTATGCCGTGCTGAGTCCCTGGGCGGAAACAAGATTCGACGAACGCCTTCCCCGCAACCGCCACGACGCATCGCCAGCCAGCCCGGACTCTACACGGGAGCCCCGGCCTGTCTGCCCTGCGGTGTCCAGACGCCTCGACAAGCACGTCGTCAAGCAAGCGCCCCGGTCTGCCAGCCGCCAACAAGCACGTCAACGCAAGAGCCCGGACTCTGCACGGGAGCCCCGGTCTGCCTGCCCCTCCCGAACACCTCTATCGCGGACAATATGAGCTGAAATAGCGCTCCGGCAGTCCCACGGTACTACCTGCGCCGCCTGTCGCCTTGCTCCGCACACATGGCGCGCCCTGAGTCCGAGATAAATTCTCACTTGCGCTCGCTGCGCCACTGTGCTCTTCCGGCCGTCTGCAAGCGAGACGGCGGGTGCGACAGCGGGCAGGTGTGTGGTAGTGCGGTGGGGAACAAAAGATTAGACTTGTCGTCCCTCTTTTGGAATTGATTAACTTTACTCTATCGCGCAGAAGCCCAAACAAAAAATGCTGACTGGTGAAAAAAAATATTGAAGTATGTTAAATTTCAGCTGCGATTATCGTTTTTGAAAGTCATATAAGAAGACGTTGCAGGTTGTTCTTGTTTGATTATGGGGGCATGCATAAAGTAGGACATCGTAAAATATAGGCCAAAATCTGTATGCCGGATTTAGTCTGGCTCCAAGGTATTTACTTTTTTCTTTTTCATTCATCACAGATGTTTAAAAAACTGGAAGCATACATGTTACTGAGAAGTTTTTGTAACCTTGATTGGAATGAAAAGGTTCAAACATATTTTTTTATTACTGGGCCCACGTGTTTGTTTCAAACAAAACAAGTTGCTGACAAGACACCAGTTTTTTTTTTTTTTTTTTTACAAATTCCTAGTCTTAATAAAGTGGGACAAACAGTCATATATTTGCCCGGAGGAGGAGATTCAAACTTAATCGAAAGAATAGTTGCAGAGGATAATGTCAGACACAAAGATTAATAGTCGGCGTGGAAGTTCAACTGCAGCACTATATAAGAAGTTCGGAATCAAGGAGGCACCACGCAAAAATATGCGTGGTTAACGGCGTCAAACAGTGTGTCGCAACCGTAGCATCAAGGTTTGTTCGAATCAGCAGAAGTCCTGTTCAGGGGTCCTGAGGCGCAGTAAATCTTACAAAATAATTTAATACCGCATCATTCTCCCTGACCCGCGACCACGGCTCTCATGCTGTCTGGTAAGAAATCATAGAGCGCGGCCAAGGTCAATAGACCGATCTCACCAGCTAGTTCGAGTACGCCACCGCTGCCGACATGCATCGTGGGAGCTGTAGTCTTTCTGCACGCGCGACAACCCTGCTGGAGGTCTGCGCGAGCAGAGCACGAGGCGGCATGAGCTATCTCGTGAACTGGCGCCTGCCTCATACGAACTACAGTTATGGCGGCGTCACGCATGCGTGGAACGCTTGGTGAGATCGGTCTATTGGCGCGGCCACGAAGTCTGGCTCGGCCCGAAGCCATTTCCATTCACCTCTCATTGCTTCCCACAATTTGTGGGCAGTGGCGCGGTGGAGGGGGCGCCGTGACATGGCTACTTTGATGCGCCTCCAAATGTTTTCGATGACATTCAGATCGGCTCCTTTTGGGGGCCAAGGCAGCTTCGTCAGGCAGCGCTCCTCGAGGAGATACGAGCGTGACAACGCATTTTCCACTTCGGCGCTTTCTTAAAATGCACTGAAATGCACGTTAGCTGAAAACGTGAACACTGGGCTACACGGCACACGCATCGTGATGGTGGTTCTGTCGACCACTATTTTCGCTAGCAGGCGGCCGGAAGAGCGCAACGGCGCAGTGAGCGCAAGTGAGAATTTATCTCGGCCTCAGGGTGCGCCGTGTTTAGGAGGGTTGCGACAGGCGGCGCAGGTAGTACCGTGCACAGGCCGGAGCGCTGTTTCAGCTCATATTGTCCGCGATAGTACACTACGGTGCCCAGAAGTGGAAGCTTAGGCCACGCGCGCTGCCTACTTCGCAGGCTGCGCGCGCGGCAATATCAATGTCACTTTAATTGTTTTAAATTCTCTTTCTTTCCTAGAACTATTGAAAACTGGAACAGCATTGATGGTGCTACTCGTTCACTTGATTTTGATAAGTTTTCGGATGCACTTTAGGTTGTTTTGTGCATACTAGGGAGTGCATACTATTTATAACACTCTATTTTACTTATTGATGTGATACCTTCTATAACCCTTCTATTTTACTTATTGCTGTGTCTTTTTAAGGTGTGTTGCCTTACCTACGACGCTCTCTGTGTGTGTGTTTAAGTACAATCTATATGTTATTCCCACTCCTGTAATGACCTTTCTTAAGGTCGCAGTATTTTGAAATAAAAATAAATAAATTAGTAATAGCTATTTTATGAGTGCAGTGAAAAAGGTAAGGCGTTCTCTTTTAATTATAATAATTTACGGTAAATTATTTAATTATCTGATGGTACGAGGAATGCAAGAATACTTGAAATATATTTTTCAACACTATTGTGGTTTGTTACGTTTGTGGCGTGTGCGTTTATAGGTATTATATTGCCTGCAGTTTTAAAATTTAAG
The DNA here is from genome assembly GCA_037355805.1 of Ixodes ricinus. Lineage (NCBI taxonomy): Eukaryota > Metazoa > Arthropoda > Arachnida > Ixodida > Ixodidae > Ixodes > Ixodes ricinus. Next base: position 88,576 of record JAZHYW010019031.1, on the reverse strand, counting down.
TTGAATGTTCTCATCAACTAATTCCTACAGTGGTCTGAGGGAATTGATTTTTCTGTCGATTTTGAGTAGAACAAGGCAAAACTTATATTTTGGATGTACCACTTATATATCCGCACATTATTAGTCGCACAAATGTTTAAATTCCATCGTGTCGTTAAACAATTTAGCATTTAGAATAAAACGTTCAGTTAACGAAACAATACACATTCTTTTGTTTTTAATTTCAGGCTGAGAAAACCAAGGGTAAGTTGATGCTTTTTTTCTTGCAAGTTGCCCCAATTAGGTCAAATTCATAACGCAGATGAAAGAGTGTACATATATACTTTTTTTTGGCGTGTGCAAGAGGACAGAAATGTACGTAGCGATGCAACTTCGACTATTTCAAAGTTCAGATATAAAATAATGGAAATTTTACGCTGCCTTGGTTATAATGAAATTATCACCATAGTTCTTGAGAACTATAAAAAAACACGGGGCATGATATATTATGCTTACGCTTTTTGATTCGTGGTTCGTCCGCCACCGTTCTTATCGTCTAATGACACATTCATTCTTTGAAAAGCGATGAGACGACAGCCAGAACTCGCCACGTCCTGCGCTCTTTAACCCATCGGTGACAATAGCTTACCACTAGTTTGATCATGTCCTCCAGAACGGTGGACATGATGAACGCCTACACATGGTGGTTGAAGTCACGGTGAACGCCTACACAGTTTTTCCCAATCCAGATAAATCATATATTTCGGTTAAAAGATTGGGATACAAGCGGTGTTACAATGTTACCGAACACTGCTGGATTGGTTACGTAACGTTAAGCCGGCTTGCCTATATATGCTATTTTGTTTTAGTAATCGTATAGGCAAGTTAGAGTGAAGTCAAAGCATACGTGACACACACGTACAGAATAACTCAAAAACACATAATAAGGACACTTCCACTGCGCTTGATTGGTTTAGCGGAGTTTCAACATACGTAGAAAAGAAAGACGATTGCAGTGACACTGCGTTTTTGGTCTTGATTGTTTAAACCCTTCGTTACGTAGTGTGGGCTGCGCGATCTCACTTATGATGATACGAAGTACAGCATATGAAAACATTGATTAACCCTGCGCGAATAAAATAATAGTACAAAAACTTAAAGGACAAAACCGAACGATAAAGCTTAGTTTATTTTTAAAAAAACACTCACGCACAGCCCTTCTAATCTCGGTGTATGAGCGCTTCTTCACTGTGCCTTAAATCGAAAGGAAGGGAGAGTGAGGCGTCTACAGAGCGTCCTGTTATCTCTTCGAAACAAATGTGTTTGCAGCATTAGCTGATAATATCTACGAAGAACGAATCACGAAGCAAGCAGCGGGAACATAAAAATCCGCGCCCAGCGTTTCTCGATATTTCCGTGACTATGATATCTGTTATCGTGACACTTGGTTGTAGTTCTAATTTCCCAGCTCCGAGACAATGCTAATCTAAAAGCCACACTTAGTTGAGAGGAGACAGAAAACTATCCCAAAATCTGAAATGTGGCATCTCATTTGATGTTCCATCTCATCATTACGCATTATACAGCATAATTATAGAAGAGTTGGGATACAAAAGTGGATCCCTTATTTATTTGTTTTCCAACGTATCGTCTCAACTATCTCCCTTGATGGTTGGTCTTTGTGACTTAATAGTGTATCCGTGTCGCTTGATCCTGCCCTCTCCCCTTTTTTCATTTCTATGGCCAGAAATTTGCGACAGGTGTTTCCACCTACTTAATAATGCGAAAGCATTAACTGTCTCATGGAGCGAGCTGACGTCGTCAGTCTGAAGCGCGAAAACGGCAGAAAGTTTCCTTCGGTTCCATTGGTTGGCGCGCGTCGACGGGCTCCCATTAGCCGCTGCGCTCGTCAGTTTCCACGACCGCTCACCCCATGGCGCTGCGTGTCCATCAGCGCGGAGCATCCAAGGTCACCAGGGAGCACACGCGCCGTGCGGCGACCAAAGTACGCAGCAGACGAAAAAGGGGCGGACGAGCGGCTCGCATGCTTTCGCATTCACAACTCATAAGAAGTGCTTGGGTGTACCTCGAGCTTTTCTTGTCCCCTCACTGGCGTCTTCACCTTTAACTTTTACGTCGTGTGAAATTCACGCCAAAGCGTCAGTGTGTGCCGCATCGAAAATGCAGTAACTTCAGAAATGATGAATGAAAAGACAGTGAGTGTGCAGGCGAGTTGGTGATAGTTAATCGTGATGTTTAAAACCCGAGACTCTAGTGAAATAAAAAAATAGGAAACTCAGAAGTCAAAGAGAAAAGGCACGGGAAAAGATGGCTCAAACGTAATTAAATCGTTTGTTTTCTCTCGCTCCCGATAGACACCAACAACTCCTCTCCCGGACATGCACTTGGTTCACAATGCACCATTTGGACTTTTAGAAACATATAAATTAGCCACCGAGATGATTTCTGTAGAAATGTCCACAGTCATTATCGGTGCAATCATCACCAACTTCCCTCCCAGACACACCATTTATGTAAAACGCTGATATTGACATTTAAAACGCAACAAGCATTAACACCCAACGTTCCCATCCCACAAAATAATTTAAACACATCCAACCGTTCACCCGCGAAAAAAACTTTCCTTTTTTTATTTTTCTTGTCCCACTTTTTTGCATTCGTTTATTGTTTCAAATATAGAGATCTGCGCCTCTTCAGAAAACATTTTGACAACAACCCTTCGCTAATTAAGGTCGGAAAATAAAATGTAAGCCCTTCGAGCACATATCCTGGTACTGTGGCAAATACTTAAACATTTGTCGTTTTTGTGAAGACCGGTCTCACAGGTTTTTCGGCTGTTTTTACACATGCGTTTGTCCTTTGAAATTTGGGTTCCCGCGCCTCTCCAGTGATCTCTTTGAGAACAAGTCAGTCACCAACTTAGGGCGGAATATTGTCACGAATGACAAGTGATGAGGCGGTGAATAACTGAGTAAACTAAACGTTTAATCGGGCGAACTTGTGCCCAAAAATAAAGAAGGAAACAAAAGATAACAGTAGAGCGTCGCGGGCGTCGAAGTCGGTGAAAGAGCAGAGTCGAACGCTGGGGCAAAACTGACTCCGGCTTGCCACGCGGAGCCCTTTTGTACACGCGTGGGCATCTGGATCATTCGGCGTAGATCGGCGTAGAAGGTGCGGCGCGTAGAACATTCTAAGCTCGAATCAGCAAGACGGTTCTCGAATTTGCCAGAACATCACATTACAGCCTCAACAAAAATGTGTAGCCGCGGCAGGAATCGAACCCTGGCCTTCTGCGTAGAAGGCAAGCGCGATAACCGTTAGGCCACGGGCGCGCTGCCTACTTGGTCAGCTGCGCTCGCGGCATTATTCCCCTTTAAAAAGTGCATCGTCCCGATGCAGCACAAAACGAAAAACAAATCCAAAACAAAAGGACAGCAGAATCGCGAGCCGCAGTTCACAGTTCACAGTTTGGCGAGAGTTCAAAGTTCTATCGTTCGTAATACGGCTTGAGGCGCACGACGTGGACTACTTCGGGTCGTGGTTGGCGTCGTCTTGATGGTCTAGTTCCGTCGGGAAGCACCTCGTAGTTTAGGTCCCCGAGACGGCGAAGAACCTTGTAGGGTCCAAAGTAGCGCTTCAGAAGCTTCTCGCTGAGCCCACGTCGCCGAATTGGTGTCCAGACCCATACTCTGTCCCCGGGATGAAAGTGGACGTCACGCCGGCGAAGATTGTATCGGCCGGCGTCGACATGTTGCTGGTCTTGAATTCGTAGTCCAGCTAGCTGGCGGACCTCTTCTGCCCGTTGAGCAACCACCTGGGCGTCATCGCTTCCGTCGTCGACAGGCTCGTGCGGCAACATAGAGTCTAGCATAGTCGTCACCTTCCGGCCATACACCAGCTGGAAGGGCGTCACTCCTGTGGTCTCTTGTACGGCCGTATTGTAGGCAAATGTGACGTACGGCAGTACCTCGTCCCATGTCTTGTGCTCCACGTCGACGTACATGGAGATCATGTCGGCGATGGTCTTGTTGAGCCGCTCCGTCAACCCGTTTGTCTGCGGATGGTATGCAGTTGTCCGACGGTGGTCCGTCTGGCTTAGACGAAGGATCTCCTGGGTCAACTGCGCCATGAACGATGACCCTCGGTCTGTGATCAGGACTTCGGGGGCGCCATGCCGGAGGACGATGGACTCGATGAAGAACTTGGCGACTTCGACAGCAGTCCCTGACGGAAGGGCTTTCGTCTCGGCGTAGCGTGTAAGATAATCTGTGGCGACGATTATCCAGCGGTTTCCCAACGTCGACGGTGGAAAAGGACCCAGCAAATCCATTCCAATTTGCTGGAACGGTTTGGTTGGAGGGGTAATCGGCTGAAGGCGACCTGCTGGCTTTGACGGCGGTTTCTTGCGTCGCTGGCACTCATGGCACGATCGCGTGTAGAGATGGACGGTCTTCGGAAGCTTGGGCCAGTAGTATTTTTCACGTATTCGGGCTAGTGTCCGGCTGTAACCGAGGTGTCCTGAAGTCGGGTCGTCGTGGCAGGCTTGAAAGATTTCTTCTCGAAGGCTGGTAGGGACTACCAGAAGCCACGGCGAATTACTGGTTCCGAAATTTTTCTTATAAAGTACACCTCTTCGAATAGCGAAGGTCGGCAGGGCTCGTGAAAAGACACGAGGAACGGTACTTCCTCGTCCTTCTAGATGCTCAATCAGGGCGCGGAGCTCCGGATCGTCTCGTTGAAGTCTTGCCATGTCGTCGGTGTCCACGGCACCTAGGAAACACTCGTCGTCATCCACGTCGGTACAGCCAGGCGTTTCGACGGGGGCTCTGGACAGGCAGTCGGCGTCACTACGTTTCCGTCCTGACTTGTAGACCACAGTCATGTCGAATTCTTGCAGTCGAAGGCTCCATCGAGCCAGGCGTCCTGAAGGGTCTTTGAGGTTTGCAAGCCAACAGAGCGAGTGGTGGTCTGTGACCACCCGGAACGGGTTCCCGTATATGTACGGACGAAACTTTGTGATCGCCCATACAACCGCGAGGCATTCTTTTTCCGTCGTGGAGTAATTTTGCTCTGCCATTGACAGTGTGCGACTTGCGTAGGCAATGACTCGCTCCGTGCCTTCCTGTAGCTGTACCAATACCGCGCCAAGTCCGGAGTTACTTGCGTCCGTGTCAATTTCGGTTTCGGCGTGCTGGTCGAAATGTCCGAGGATCGGAGGTGTCCGAAGTCTTCGTTTCAGTTCGTCGAACGCCCGTTCTTGTTCTTCCGCCCAGTGAAACTTCGCGGCGTCTTTCGTAAGATGTGTCAGGGGCGCCGAAATTTTCGCGAAATCCTGGACGAAGCGCCTGTAGTCCTCAAGACCTTTATATACCGAAATGTTTTTATTCTATAAGTTAAAATAGCTTTGTTATGAAAAGAATGTTTTTTTTATTAATCAAATGAGAATATCTTTGAAAAATTCGGTACCACAAGAATCTATCCGAAAGTGAAATTGTTGTTTTTTGCTTCCTAATTTATTGTAGTATAATTCCGGAAATTATTCTCAACGTTTGGCTAAAAGAGGACGAATGCACCTGACTTGAAAAAGTTAACTTCAGGACCCCAAGCAAATAGCTCTGAGAGAAAGACAACTACGAACTGATTCTTCTGGGTTACTCCACTTGAATGTAAAATCCTGCACTTTGACACATTTATATATTTCGTGAGTACAAACGTGTATGTTTGTTTAGAATTTGCAAAAAAACACCTCCGATATGTCTTTTTTTTTTGCATAAAAGAAACATTTTATAAGCCCTAAATTTACCTTAATGTTGGGTAAAACTTTACATAAAATATAAAATTAGAGTGTGTTTTTGTGCCTATCAATACATAATACTTTGATTAAATCGGATACTGTCTGTAGTTCCAATACTTTAAAAGTTTTTTGTTTTTGTTTTTTGGCTGGAAAACCCTCACTTTCTACACTGTAATCTTGACATTGTTCAGTACGAATTGTGGTATATTGAATATTAGAGGAGTAGCGTGGAAGGCGAGTGTTTTAAGTTGAGCGTAATGTTGCTATTGTCATATTTTCACATGAAATACATAAAAATTTATGGAGGACCGCCGTTACCCACCAAGAAGTGGCGCAAGCATGCGATAAAGCACGCTTTCACTAGCGCATACCTGCTTGCGCTATCGCTATCGGAGATATCAGGAAGGCCATCCTTATCTTGGTCCCAGCTGACGCTACTTCTTCCGTGCTGTCCTGATCTCCGCTTTCGGCAATGGCAGCGATGAAAGTGCTAGATCTGAAAAGGAGCTTAAAGGAGCTGTGCAACGATATTCAGTTAGAATGTTTTTCACTTTACACGAGCTTACTGGCACTGGTGGGACTCAAGGATACTCGCATGCAACGCCACTGGCCAAGAAACTCCTTTGTTCCGGTGTAATTTCAAGGACAAAAGCGATCATTTTCATTCAATCTCTCCTTTGCGAAATTTGATGACGTAACGTGGGGATCGCAGTACACCCATATGACGATATTTGAATGCGGTTCATATATTGGACCCGAGCATTGCGTGGGCACTCGATTTGGGCTTGTGATAATTACTAGCTCGAGAAGCATTCGGATAGTGGCCCGTGTCCAATCGCTGCAACGACGACAATAGCCGACCCATAACAATGTCTGGAACTCAGCGCGTGTCCTGTGCTTTGCCAACCCCAGCGCGTGGCTATGATCAACATTGGCGGCATATAATCGATTCCAGGTCACGTGGCTGCTTGTTCTGGCTGCGAGTTGAGGGGGTGAACGCTGCTCGTTTTTCTTCAATTTTTTTTTCTGGGACTTCTATTGCGTGGGGTGAAAAACGAACGCGTGTTTCATAGGTCATTAACGTCAGGGATCCGTTCTAAGCGGTATTTGCGCAAAGTACAAAAATTGTTGCATCGCCCCTTTAAAGAACAGGGTCATTTACCACCCGCAAAAAGAGTGAGCTCATGGAACGATTACAAGCCATAAAAAGGCTCCCGGTGATTTGGCGAACGATGTAGAAGGCGACATTCCTTCAGTGGTGACCTGGGTGCCAATGGGGTTTAAAATGAGGATGCTAAGTTCTTCGGAAGCCACGGGATGGGCATGACGGTTTACAAGGATTGTACGGAAGAGATCATGCACAGTGATCATGTAGTCTTCTTAATGGAAAACTCACCTTCGTCCCGACTGCTCCAGAACCAAGAAATTCTGTCAGAACAAACACTGTCTGGCGAATCACAAAGTAAGACACCCTGACCTCCCGACCATCGTTTTTTTTGTTTTTTTTTGAAAACCATTTTTTAATGTTTGATCGAGAGACGGACAAGATAAATGTGAACAGGCGTTAGGACAGTGGATGAAATGAAATATAGACAGTGACATCTAAGACAGCTGCTAGGTAGCTGCTTCTGGAAACCCAGGAAGTCAGTGATTCCAACAGGTTGTTTTCAGAAACTAAACCAGGAAGTTAGCGCTCGTGAGCATAAACCCGATAGAGGAGAGCGCTGGTATTAGCTGGCTTAACTAACCTCTATGGAGTGTTCACAAAGATCCACGGGAAGCAGCATTCAAAAACTGGAAAAGCAATGAGGAATCTTATACAGCGGCAGCACTAATTGGACGTAAACCGAAAAATATAATGCTCGGTTGGCAGAGAAGCAAGAGGGGCGTGTAAAAAAGAGGCGAGAGAGGTTGTAAGGTCGGGAGGTTCTGCTGCGCTTGATGGCCCGTTTTGGATGCCTGAAAAGACACGATTTAACAGACTACTAGAGGCACAGTTGGGGAACACGCACGTGTCGCCACCGAAACGTTCTCAAAATATGTCGGAGGCGTCTCCTGGCGGGGTGTATGAAGAGCCCACATCGCCTGAGGCTACACTCTGGGACAATGATTTGACGAGTGCACATACACCACAGGTCAAGGAGCCTTAAACGGTGCAAATAATTCAAACCAAGTGGTCTTCTTTCGAAAAACGCACTTTCATAAGACCCAAAAGAACGACAGCCGGTTCTGCCGTCAAAACCACACTCCACCCCTCCGAGGAGTGCCGTAGGAAGTGCTGGTCGTAGGGGACACCAATGTGGCAACATTTGCCAAAGTCTTCAGTGAAGAAATTGAGGACAAGCGGAGCTTTGAACTGCTGCGGAACATAGGAGCCATGACCCAGCTTGTCCATGATAAGATTACAAAATATGAACGCCAAGAACGAAGAGTCCTCCGCACATACATCCTTATCACACGTAGCTATAATATGCGGGTCATGGATTCTCAGTCCTCCCAACGCCCACATAGCAGGTATACTTGCAAGCACCACACTTACGGAGTGCAGCGCACTTGTACACTGCGCGGTGGTTCTGAGTGCACGTGCTATGTGGGCATTGCGAGGATGAAAAAACCACAGGCCGCCTATTATGGACAAGTGTGGATAAGGCTGCACATATCGCACGTTGGTATGAAAAATATGCTGCGAAGAGATCGTTGTGGAGGTCCTTCAAAAGAAGTGGGTCAAGCGTAAAGCACCTCTGACGATCTGCTCCGTCCCAGAGATCACGTGCAAGGGCAAGGTGATGCAAGCGAGTTTGAAGCTGCTAACTGCCAGGTTGAACGTATGATATAAAAGATCCAAGCTCAATCTGTTGATTTCAGCAGAGTCCTAGCTGCCAAAGACGTCACGACGAAGGAGGGACTGCATTACTGAGAAGAGGGTATCCGCCTGGTAAGCCACCATTTAGCGGAGGTGGCTGACCTTTTTTTACGCAGAGGAATAAAAAATATGGGACGCAAGAGCGGGTATACAGTCAAGAGAAGAACAGGAAGTCCAAGATACACAGAGTCAACGGAAGACCCCATGATCAACTGAGGACCTGGCCCGGCCAGAACGACCGCAACTATTTAGAATGCCAACCACGCCCCCAAAGATGGCAGCAGCACAACGTCTCGAAAAGAGCTGGGCTTCCTCCGGTACCACTGGCCAAGGGAACGGGGAGGGCGATGGCAATTCCTTCCAGACTACGGAAGAAAAAAAAGAAAGATTGCTGCTTTTAATTGAATTGGATAACAACACTACAACCTACAATAAAACGTATTCTCCTACTTTTAACATCAACCCGCTAAATTACATCCAAACTTGCTGGCTAAACATAATTGCAAAAAAACAATGTAAAAAGACAGATGGTAACACTTAAATATGATATATAACATTGGCAAAAAAATAATAACCCTTAACACTATTTTTACACAAAGATAGAAAGAAAAATTTAACAATAGAAAAATTATAACTCAATTCCGCCCACCTGTTTCCAAACAGAAGAGAAAAAATGTAAATATGTATATAATGTAAAATTGTATATACTGGAAAACTATGTCAATAGCTTATACTGATCAAATAGGATCATTCTATACTGATTGGTGCAAGTTCTTTTGCAAATGTTATTCACATAATCTCAAAGCAAAACATCATTTAAAGTAATTAACTGTTTTGTTCTATAAAACTACTATTTCATTATTCATCCTCCTCTTTACCTTACGAGAGAGTGAAACAATTATTCAAATGATAAAAGTAATAGTTATTGCTTTAAAAAAGGATTAATTATTCTAAGATCATTGAAACAAATGCTTCACCGAAGGTATAATATACATAAAACACATCTGTAGTTATATTCTTGTAAATAACCCAAAATTGTTTCACTTGGACAGCTAATATTATATTATATGCTAAAGAACAATAATTTGAATCTACCAACCCTATTACGGTAAACAATATTTAAAAAAAATAAGAGATATGAACAAAATAATTTTGCGATTGCGCAATCCGAAGGTACACCATCTAAATGGTGCTTCTTAAAAGCTTTCAACCTCTAACACCCTCATAATTGTATTTCTACATCGCCAATTTTATATTTCTCCATTCACACCATCAAAATAGCTTTATATAACCAATCCGGACTTCACACAATAATATTTTACTTCCTAAAAAAAGAATCAATTTCAAAAATTAATTCATAGCTATTCTAACATTTGACTAAGAATTACTACGATTACATTCACCCATAACTCATCGTCACATAACTAGATCCAATCACTCATCACCAATCATATTTTCATTCGTTACAGTACACAACTATACAAGCAACAGTTCAAGTAAAACACCAGCAAAGAAGAAATGAAGAATGAAGAACAAAGAAAAAAAAGGAACTTGCATATAAACATCCCCGCGGTTATTGCAAGCTCGTTCCCGTGGGTGGCAACGCTTCTCCCTTTTTCAAATTGGCATTTATATACAAAAAAAAATCGATTTAGCTATTTTAATTTTTTTCCAATTGGCTTAAACCTGTTATACCTCGAGTGGCACAGGTTGCAGAGAACTTTATTTTTCAGTTTTGTTTATACTCTCCACTTAGAATTCAAGAATTCAAAACTTCAAGACCACGGCAAGGGCTAAACGTGGAGAGAACAAAAATGGTAGGAACTGTACGATATGATGGAGGAAGAAAACATAACCCTGTTCGGCGTTCCCGAAATGCACCTACGTGATTTTAAAAAAAAATGCCAGTGGACCAAAGATGATGCTGGCAGGGGTGCAATCGTGAAGTGGGTAACGGGGGTAACGGCGAGGAGGGGCGTGGAGTGCTGTGGCGCCAGACTAAACCAACGGTCGTGATCACATATAGCTGACCGATGAACAAGTGGAGAAGCCGGTTGCGGGTGTGTGCTCGATCTTTCGTTGGCAAATGAGCAGGGTAACAAAACCGAAAGCATCCTGGAATGTATTGCAAAGGATGTCAACGTAACAGGGCAAGGCTAAGATGTGCTCATCTTGGGCGACTTTCATGGGCATCATGGTCATCCTGGTCACATCCCTGAGCTAGATGGATGGGAAGTTGGAAATGGCAGGCGACTACGGACGCTAGCGGCGGATCCGAAGCTAGAGGTAGTGAATCTCCGCGAAACGTGTGATGGACCCCGTACGAAAATGTCGAACCGGAGCAGTTCCAGTTCGCATCCGCGTGGAGCCGCGCGGTTCCAAACTTGTGGACAGTTCAGATCCGCGCGGATACGATCTGGTACCGCGCGGTTCTGGGTGTAACCAGTCGGATCCAGTGAGACGCAACGCACTGGAACCGCGCGGCGATGGATGGATCCGATCCGTCCCCTTTGGTTCAAGTAGGGTCTGCTCCCAGCCAGCGGGCGTGCACATGTGTGACTAGAGGAGGAGAGGGGTCTGCGGGGAACTCTCGCTCTCTTCCCCGCGGTCTCTCGCAGGTCACGTGTTAGGGACAGGCGCATTCGCTGCGAGCGGGCGTTCTCCGCGCCCGCGCCTTGCTTTGTCTGTCGCAGTCGGCGGCAGCAGTCCGAGAGTTTCAGTTCTCCTCCGCTCTCGTCGAACTGTCGGCGGGCGCTAGCACGGCGGCGACGTTCGCGCTGCGGGCGCACGGATACTGACGCGGCCATCGTTGCCCTGGATGGATTCCCACTGACCTCGGCTTTGAATCTTCATATAGTCTGAAGCTTCCGACCCATTGCACTTTGGCTCGGCATGTGGATGCGCTTGGGGCTGGTGTGATTGGTGACAATAGTTGGACAACTCGCATACCGCTTGCCCTTCGGAACTTCCCGAAGCGCTCAACATTGGATACTGTGCTGTGTGTTCTGTGCATCGTGTTCGGTGACGACGCCTGGACGGCCATGTGCGCCGCCGGAATTCACGCTGCAAACACCACTGGACTCTACACAAATATTTCGCGCGATGCCCGTAGCCATTACAAGCGAGATCGTCGTGATTTCAGACCCAGGCTGTTCCGCCTGGGTCTAAAATCGCGACGATCTCTCGCTTGAAACGGCTAAGGTCATCACGCGAACTACCTTTGTAGAGTCCAGTGGTGAGCGCCGCAGGAATTCCGGCGGCACACCGTCTGGGTCTGAAATTGAGGCACCGGTCCCTATCTCGGTTGGTAAGGCGCGTACCAGTGGCTCTGCAGAACAACCGGAACCAGCCGGTTCCGCCTGGATCTGAAATTCAGGCACCAGTTTGTATCCCGTCTGGAACGGCGCGTTTCCAGGCGCGATACAAGCTGGTGCCCCAATTTCAAATCCAGACGAAACTGGCATTTTTAATTCCAGTCTGTGCCTGACATTCTCGTACCGGACAATAGACCTGGTTTGCCAGAAGCACTGTAACTTGTATCGACCATTTTATAGTTTACTGACATAAACCGCTGCAACCAGTTGCAGTTGATGTTCAGCAGGGCAACTTGGAAAAGGACGAGAGAGAGACCAGCAGGTTTCACGCGGCGCTATCTCACCGTAAACAAGGATAGCAACGGTGGTGGATCTACAGGGTGTCACAAAAGAAAATTTACAGGGCTTTTTTTTACCGCAAAAATAAACTAGGCATCGCCGAACGCTCATTCTCCGCCCGAAGGTAGCTCTGGGGTCACAACCAGATGCCAAAGTTTCAGCGCTTTCCCAAAACTTAATCAAAAGTTATAAATGATTTTCTGAAAGTTTCAAGGAGAAAATGGAGCCCATTTTTGCCCGTTTTCGGTTTCTGGTGCCATAGAGCCTTATGTATTCGAAAACTCCGCCGGCCGCCATTTTCCCATTTGAAGTTTTTAGAAAATCACTTATAACTTTTGATTAAGGTATCGGATCGGTCTGAAACTTTGGCATCTGGTTGTGACCTCTAGCGCTACCTTTGGGCAAAGAATGAGCGTTCGGCGATGCCTAGTTCATTTTTGCGATAAAAAAAAAACCTGTAAGTTTTCTTTTGTGACACCCTGTACTTGAAAAAGTGATGAAAGCTACATGTTACACATCTTACGTGACTGCGCTTAAGTTTCAGCGACATTCAAATGTGCTCCCCAGCGGCAGGAGACGAAGAAAGCGCTGGTGGGACTCGGAATCAGACCAGCCGTCCAACTCAACCAGGAGAATTACTAGTGTTTCCACGCAGACCATGAGAAGACAACCACAACGAAGTGGGAACTGTACCGAACACGGACACATTACTCAGGCATCTGATCCAGGTGAAAATTCAAACGGCTGACTTGAGTAGAACCAAGGACATCCGCTCCAGCGGAAAGGATGCAGCGGGGACGTTTTGGAACTACATGAGTGCACTGAAGGGCCAAGGACAGACTCCATTCATCCTGGATGAGTGCACAGGGTTCGAAGTAGGCAATCTGGGCTCGCCCCTAACGGCACAAATAAAGGAGATAACCTTACCAGTTCACTGCCGAACTAGAATGGGCTGCTGAGTCTTCACCTGATCACAACTGGTGGGAAATTGGAAATGTAAGCGTGGTGCGCGCACTGGCTCATCTAAAGAAAAGCACTTCCGAGGGACAGATATTCCGGCCACTGCAGCGTCTATCATGAACGACATCCTCTGCTGGAAAGTACCTATACCAGAAAACTAGAGACTTGACCGCGTGACTTTTTTCTAAGAAAGGGAGCGACAGGACGCACCTACGCAGCTATCGGTCTCTCACTGAAACCAGCATTGTACACAGCGCGTTTGCGTATATTGTTAAGTACCGGATGGCAGCGTGGGCGGAAGATAGCGGTCAACTTAACGAACTCCAGGGGGTTTTCGGCGGGGACGTAGACTTAATTATAAAGTGTTCACCATCACACAGTCTATTGAGGCTGCCCGCAAAGAAAACCGACTGATGCTGTGCTTCTTTCTCAATGTTGCCAAAGCATATGGCGCTGTGTCACACTCAAGGCTCGTACATTGCTTGAAGCAGCTAAAGCTGCCACAGCAGGGTGTTTCTTAAATCTGATCTTTCTATTCGGGCAACATGGTGAGGGCAGACCTTGCCGGGGCGGAGTCAGAAAGGTGGCCTTGACAAAGGGCCTCCGACAGGGATGCCCACTCTCACCACTTCTACACAAGCTGTACGTAGCTCAGATTGAAGGGAGGTAGTCGAGAGCGGGCTTTTCCCTGAACCATCTAGAGAATGGCGAGGACGTGAAATGGGTAGAGCCAGGTCTTACTTACGCCGACGACATCGGGCTCTTGGCTGAGATGTTAGAGGATATACAGCAGCTACTGGACGTGTGTACCAAAGAGGCTACAGTGCTAGACCTACGCTCTTACGCAAAGTAATCAGCAATGGTAGAGTTTGCTGGACCTGAAGAGAATATATACTATTTCCTAAGCTTAGGTAGTGAGGTTGTGTCTATCCAGAAGTGGTATAAATATTTATGGATCGTTTTGGCCGATGCTCCGCAATACCACCACGAGCATGACGCCCCCTACGCCAGTCACCTCTGCAAGGATCCAATATCCTCCGCAAGCGCTGTCTGCGGAGTCGCCTCAGGTTCCTCGTGACACGGTAGGTGTGTAAAGCACTGATGGAGCCGAGGCTGAATTTTGCCATCTCTTGTGAAGTTCGATACATACAGGAGAGTAGACAACAAGAGTTAGGGCGAGAGGGCCTTGGCTGCCATGGCAATGTGGCCAACGAGGCCGTCCTTGGAGACCTGGGATTGTCGAGCATTGACGCAGAACAGGCGGCCAGTAATATAGGTTACGAGGCACGACTACGGCATATGAATCGATCCAGATGGGCGAAAAGGTTTTTCATCTACACGCACATGGCGGGAGCTCAGACACGATGACAGAGGAGGCTGTACCAACCTGAGAAATAATTCGGTTTCTTTGCGGAGCATATGGAGGCACTCAAGGGAGAGAAGTGGGAGACAGAAGTGCGGAGAAGAGTGTGGGAAAAAGAATCCTTCCAGTGAGTAGAAGCGGCCCAGGCGAAGTAGACTATGATGCTATACAGGGAGAAGAAACCAAACGTCTAAACTAAAACGCGACTCTATGGCAAGAGCTTGGGTAGTCGTCTGCTGTTCGAGGCTCCAGGGAAGGCTCTGCGAACCCTGGACTATCAAAAGCGCTATAATCTCAAGATTGAATCTACAGAGTGCAGCGTGTGCGGGGAAGTGGCCGAAACAGTGGAATACCTGGTGATAATGATAATGATATTTATTTCCGACTAAGAGATATGCTGATGGTCGCAGAGTGACCGAAAGTCCATTCCAGAGGCCTGCGGCACAAAAGGAAAGGGTATAAAAAGAAGGGTGATTTTGGGTTGATATGATATTCAAGATGCATTATTCTCATGCACAAGTCTGTTCTGCAAGTTTTTTTTTTTTTCTGTGAGTATTCTGCGATTTCTGCGATTTTTGAAATTTCTGCATTTGTGATTTCTGCGAGTATTGTTCGAGTAAACACTTGCAGAATAGTATGGTGCTGTTCTACGAGGTGCTCGCGCCACTTCCGATAGAACATCGCCAACCCCATGCCGGGAGGACTCTATACTCCGTTTCACCGTACGTTCGAATGCAGTGGATGCTACGAGCCATCGGAGCCAATCCAAGGCCGTGTGTGGGTCACTTGACCTTCGAAAGGAGGCACAGCGAGGCGCGGAAAGCGTGTCACGGACTACGTCCACAGAGCGGGATTGGCTGGGAGAGCTCGTAGCGACCGCTGCGTCCGGGCGTAAGGTGAAACGGAGTATAGCGGACGCACTGCGGTTCCCGTTCACGTCAGATACGGGCAATGGGTCCACAAGCGGAGCAGGCTGAATGTGTGGGAGGAATTCCAACATGGTCTGTTCAGCCACATCAGGGACAGCGAAGCTGGACACTGACTCGTGTATGCAGCGTGTGCCGAGGACGAAGGCAAGACTTAAGAACTTTTGGCACAAGATAAGTGACAACAGAAATGATAGAGGCTTTGTTTTTGTTTTTTAATTTTAACAAGAAAACGAATATCTGAGCTTGCCCGTTACAAAGGGAACACTCACAGTATCATCATCAGCAGGAGAAGCAGCAGCACAATTCTGGGGATGGTCATCGTTTTTGTTTTCGTTGTTTTTAACGTGGACTTTTACCAAACTTGCAAAAATTACCTCTCTCTCTCTCCCCTTTTACTTTCTAATTATTTCTCTCTCACACTTTCTCACTTTGATAATAGCATTGTATATTAAGATACATTTGTGAGGTATGTAAATCAAAACACCTCAGACGCGTCCTTATTACGGATTTCTAAACTAAGTGCAAGTAATATTGTATATGGACAACGTAGTGCACGATCCTTGAGAGTGCCCCGTCCTAGAACAAGCTACTGGCCTCAAATGGTTCAGTATACACTACCAGCAGTACGAAACTTTTTAGAAGACCAAAATGTTTGTCTTGGTGCACTCAAAAGAAAGCGATAGGCAAAATATTCACTTAAAACGTTCAATATTTTCTCCTGTATTGCACTGACTGTTTCTTCCGTCCTTTAATTTAGAGATATTGTTTCCTGTCGGCCCTATATGCCACTAGGGGGCCGGGGCTTTTTGGGTCTGCTCTTCTGCAGCATTTCTTCCCGTCTCCGAAACCCATATGTAAGATAGGAGTAAATATACGAATTTAAATTAATGGAGTTTGCTTCTCTCCTCCGCAGAGGACACCCCGAACGTCTTCAATCTCGAGGTTGCTATGAAGAAGTTTGTTGGCATTTTTGAAAAGGTCTACAAAGTCAAAGTGAAGTGGACTGATATGAACTCGGAGCGTGAAGAAGTGAAAAACCTCTTCGCTACTCAAAAGTAACTACACCTCATACTAAACTCTCACGCAAATCAACGAATATTGCTGCATTGCTTTCCTACGCGCCTGTTTCTTTAGAAGCCGTCCTTTCATCGCTGTGTTATCAATTAAGTGCTTCAGCCAGGCGGTGTTTTCCTATCTTTCCTTTTACTTTAGGTCCAGACGCAGCCGACGCTACGAGCTGAAGGATCAATCAGAGAGCGCCGCTAGGCGCATCATCACGGTGTCGTTCATGCTTCCGTTCGCATTCTATCGCCGCTGAAGCAATTATAAATAAAATAAGCCTAGTGACTTGCGCTTTTAGTGGTTCTCAATTGGTCCCATTACGTCGTAGCGTCGGCTGCGTTTATACTTAAGCCGCAACGAAGTGCACCACGACACTGACACAATCGGTTTTGATTGCACTTAGCAGCGCGTGATTCCATGCCTCACTAAAAACAACGAACAAAAACAAACGAATATGAGGTGAGATTACATTTTATGGAGAAGAATCGGTCTAAAGGAACGAAGAAATGCAGGAGGCAGAGCTTAAAGACTGACAGATGCTCAGCCCAGATCACGTACTATCACGATCAATGTAAGTGAACGCCGCATCGCGTCGCCCGCGGTACTCTGTTCCAGATCAGGTTCAACCACAGCCGACGCCACATCCCATTAGCCAATCAAGCAGCATCAAACGCATCGTCACGGCGCTTGTAGCCCTTCTGCGTTTGATATCACCCTCAAAATTAACTTCGCATGAGGAATGCGCAGCGATCCCGAGTTTTTTCTCTGCGCGATGCGTGGTTTAGCCGCTGATAGCAAACGGACAAAGACGGCGAGCGTCGTGACGGTGCACTTTTGGCGCTGCATCACTGACTCTATAGGAACGCAGCAGTCGTATTGTCGACGCGTCGCTCGCACTTAGTCGGAAACGGAGAATACCTGTGACTCCCGTAGGATGCTTCGCGAAGTCAAAATGCACGCTGGAGCAAGAAGAGTAGCCTCCTGCACTCTTTGCGCCGTCCTTCACTCCCGTGTCGTCTGCATACGCCGACAATGGCCTCCATCATCGGTAGTGGAACGATTATTGCGCGAGAATAAAGGGCGAGACACACGCGCACCAAACACTGTCCGATCCGACTTGCGAACTGTCGGAAAAATGGCTGCTCCGACTTGCCGCACTCGACAGTTGGAGACACAGGCTTCCCACGCGTCGTTCCGTTCAGCTCCGCCCAGTTTTGGGTATTCTTCTACCGGTTGGATGGATGGATGCTAGTGGGTGTACGGGTGTCCCAAATAACGGCCAGGCTCTTTAAATCGATCGCAAAATTCGCTTTCTTAACCTAATGCGCTACGATTTTATGCAAAGTTGCTCACAGGTGGTGCCTTTTTTCTATAAAACTTGCAAAGAGGGAACTTACCTGCGGAAAAAGTAAAGAGAAAAAGGCTTGACTTCTATGAAAACGCAGCGAAGTCACCGGTGTTCAAACACTAGGGCGCCCTATTGATTGAAAACCGGTGCCTTCGCTGGGTTTCATAGCAGTTAACCCTTATTCTCTTTTTACTTTTTCCTCAGTAAGTCCGCTCTTCGCAAATTTTAAAGAAAAATGCACTATCTGTACATGCACCGTCTGCACCATTTTGCACGCTGTATAAAATCGTAGCGCGAGAGGTTAAGAAACATAATTTTGCGGTCGATGTAAACAGCCTGGCCGCTATTTGGAAGACCCGATATGTATAACGGCCGTAGCTCGCGCATCTAGCCTAGAAACAAAAGAAATATTATTCCTCCCCCACCCTTCGTGGTTTTTCGGACTTCAAAACGAACAGTATGTTTTATTATATTCCACTAGAGTGCGCATGCCTGAAGATTTTACGCGAGGCTCCTTTTTGCTCAACACCACTTAATCACGATGAACCGCAGCGGACCTCAGGAGCCATCCCAACAGAGCCAGCACTGCGTACAAATCACGTGACTTCGCTCCCCGCGTATTGCTGCGTCTCTCCCGAATGTCACGTGACATTCACACGCCGCTGGAATGGCTCGTAGCATCCACTGCTGTCTCTCGTCAAGTGAAACGGAGTATATTCGTGTCTCGACGGTCGCGGTCGGTCCAGAAGGCCGGCATGCCAGGGACGCGCGAAATCTGCTGCTCGTTGTACGCTCGTAGGAAAACTCGATGGCGTCAGTTGCCTTCAGAACGACGACTCGCGTGACGCACCGAGCACCACTACATCCGCTTCCTCGCGCCACGTAGCACCTGCTCTCCCGATCGCTCCGAAACTCACGTGACAACATGAGGTTCGCACCATCCGTGCTGCCATTGGCAGCGGCCCTCCGACAATCGGACAGCCTTGCGGCGAATATCAGGCAAGTTGGTCGCATTCCGGAGCCGGGCGGAGCCCCTCTCCGACGCTCCGGTGCGACCTAAACTGTCGTGTCTGACGGTCGTTGCGACAGTTCGCTGTTCGGATCGGACAGTTTTTACGCGTATGTGTCTCGCGCTTAACTTAGAGTCATGCGGAACTTCTGCAACAGTGTTCGCGATTGATTAGGGAGTTTTCGTAGATCGTTTTCGCCATCCCGCAACGCTCTCCGCAACCCGCTACGATACCCGGAACTCTACAGTCAAGGCCAACGGCGCGCAGGCGCAGTAGCGGCCTGCGCGGGAAACGCGGTCTACGAAAACTCCCTATTGACGCTTGCATTGCGTTTACGACGCCAGGGAGCGTGAGATTTCTGTCACGGGCATGCGCAACCAAAGCATCGCGGTGATTCCGTAAATAGGGTTAGTTGGCTGGGGAGCGATAATAATATACCAAGGGTTCCCCACATCCTGAGTCTCTAATGCTGCCGGTGACTCTAGCAGACGATCCGGAAGTGCAGAGTAGTGCCAACGTTCGTTGGAGGCGCCGACATGTCACGTCCGCAAAGTCACTTTATCTATACGGAGCATTCGACAGAGGGCACTGGTAGTACCGCAGGTCACACAGAGTGGCCTTCACACTCAGATTGGTCACCATGATACCCCTATTCATAGAGGAGAAGATTGAACGTTATCCGATAAAAAAAAATTAATTAATGCTTGCCGATATTCC
Source organism: Ixodes ricinus (assembly GCA_037355805.1). Taxonomy (NCBI): domain Eukaryota; kingdom Metazoa; phylum Arthropoda; class Arachnida; order Ixodida; family Ixodidae; genus Ixodes; species Ixodes ricinus. The sequence goes on along the minus strand of JAZHYW010019031.1, from coordinate 68,877 downwards.
CAACGTATTGTGCACATTAGCTTTGTCTTGCCGATGCATTTATTGCCAGCAAGGGAACACAATTTGCTAATTCACTGATCAACAGTTTATTGATTGCTTCGTTTCTTGGAATATGCATTGTTGGACTCGATTCAACGCTGTCTTTTATTTCGCAGATTTTTTCTAAATGTCGACATGGACCATATAAAAATGGGGAAGCCAATACAGAGAGACACTATCCGCACTCTTCTGTATGCCAATCTCTATGAAAACAAAGCGAATAAAAACCAAACGTACACCGTCACGCATACTACCGTTCGCAAAAGAAAAAACATCTGCCACAGTGAAACAAGGATTCAGCCTTGGCCTCGAGGTGTCGGGAGGTGTCGGATGGAAAGAGAAATTCGGACTGAGTGCCACAGTCGGTACAAAGTTCGAGAGAGAAACTGCCTCCACTGACACTCAGACTAAACTCAAAACTTTGCGGTCGCAACGGGAGTCAACGTTCCTCCAAACAGGACCGTCGAAGTACTCTGGTACGCCAATACCGCCACAACAGTGAGTGATTCATTTTGATTTTTAACCAGGCTCTCCTCTCCACCATTCTAATGTAGGTAAGACTAGAAAGACATTTTTATGAGGAACAAAACATATACACTATTTGCTATTGGCATTACAAGTAGTGTTTTTTTTTATTCATAGTAGGTTGTTTTGCATTAGTCCGAATCTACGTTTGTCCGATCAAATATTTTTATGCCACTATCAATAGTGTTTCTTCATCATTGTTGTCTAAACATATTACTTTGATATTCCGATTAAATCGAAATTATTTCTCAATAACGTTCCCTACGCGAAACGCTATGTAACAGTTCTAGCTATCAGTATAGAAAAAATGATTGCGAGTTGTTTACACAGGAGCAAACGAGTGTTTATTAGAATTGTTTCTAGAGAAACATCGAAATCAGGTTCTTATTTGAAAATTAACGTTTAAAGGTTCGTATGTTCCTAGTTTCATATTAATGAAACAAAAACAAAGGTAACGACGTAATCAATAGGTGTATTGCCAGAACATTCATTTATTGTATATAAATTTTTAAGTCTCTAGCGAAGGAATGAGTGAAAACTTGAAGAACCAAGCATCAACTTATGACGTACGCCAATTCTACGGAACCTACGGAAACTACTGCTTGCACATTACTGCAGCACAGCATTGAGGTAGAAAAAACTCGAGCTGTTTGAGACAGAGTTATATGTTTAAGGGTGCCACAAATCTCTCACCTAAGATTTATGACTTTACGAATGCTTTTTTTTCCAGGATATTCCCTGGACTTGTGATGTGACCATCAGTGGATACTTTGTTATGGGGATCGAGCCAGCGCTGCAAGGCACCCATGTGCTCGTCATTCCAGCGAACTACCTCGCCCTTGCCAACAAGGAACTGGAAGTTGTAGGCCCTAGGCGCGTGCGCTTCCAAATGTCTGGTGTATTCACAAAAATCACCGTGCCGGAATCTGACATCTACACAAACGACGTGACAGACACTCTGGAAGGCAAAATAATGGAGACTCTTTGAAGGTCTACAATATTTGGGTAAACTTAATAAGCAGGCGGGCGCTTTCGACATAATAAAGTGTTTCTCCCTCATCCGCAACGGTAACACTTGTGATGGCTGTGCTCAGGTTCCCGGTACAAATTGGCTGCCTATAGGCGTGCGTCAGGCATTTTCTTTTTATTGCGTGGAAGCCCAAATTTATCGTGCAAATCTTATTGCAGTATGCGATAGCCATGTTGGAAGACATTGCTTGCAATAAAAGAGCAAACAAAATTAGCAAAAAGTTGTGATAATATTGAAGGCATGCTTCTAAGCAATTAATGTATTTCGGCATGTCATACAACCGCACTATTAAAAGGCGGCGCGTCAAGCGAGAAATCGCCCTCGTTCGTTCCCACGACCATACCGCCCTCTATTCAGAAGTGATAATTCGAGCTGGTTTGTTCCTCGGACAGTTCGTTGTTCCCAGTGGAGTTAGAACCCTACCAAAGTCTTGGTTCCCTCTTCAGCAATGGCTGCCGCATGGTTTTGATGAATCATCACTCGAGAAGGTATTTTAAGAAATTGTAGTGGCTTAGCTCGGCTATGCCAGGATATACGTAGCGTGCAGGCGGTCAAAACGTCGCTCAGCCTCCTGGCGACGCCGCTTTGCTAGACGTTCCTCCCTTTGCTCCTGTGTCTCCGCAGCACGTTTAGCCTTCTTCTGTTCGTTCTTCCTACGCTCAACCGCTAATTGCCATGCAACTACTTCGGGATCCCATGAGTTAAGCTTATCCGCTCTTCTGCGCCGCTGAGCAGCAATTTCGCTCACCTTCTCCATGGCTATACCACACTGGCAGACGCCCCGCTATATGTATACCACCCCCCCCCTAATACCTCTGCGCATGCGCACAAAATGAGAGGCGTTATCAAGCGGCTCCGGTGCAGCGTCAGACTTGGCTACTGCGGAACGGAGGCGCACGGCTGGGCCCGCGCCGGCGCCAGTGCGTCTGCCGCGGCTATGACGTCACTCCTCTGGAATGCGAAGACCGGCGAGGCGCGCGCGGCGGCGGCGGCTCCGGCGCGCCGGCTGTGCGCCGTGTGACGTCACTGCGCCTCGCGCATGCGCCGCACGGCTCTCCAGGAGCCACGCGAAACTGCTCAACCTCGGCCGGTGGAGCTCACGCTACAAAAGAGGCTTTGGTAAAATAAAAACCTGGTTCCTTGATTTAAAATTTGTGACCACAAGCGCATATTCAGTGAAGTCTCCGTCCGCGAAAATCATAAAGACGGATTCAGAGCGACGAGGGCTACTCTCCCTCTCCGACCCTCCCCGCTTCTGTTTTTGCGAGTGCACGTCAAAGCAGCGAAATCAAAGTCGATTGTTGTACCGGTTGAAAGGTGAGTTTGTTTTGATTACTTCAGCCATTTGTAGAGCAGAAGGCGAGGTCATTATCCTTCCAGAATGTGATAAAGCTGTAAGACTTCCCTGTTCGGTGGGCGCTCGTTGACGGACGTGGGCATAAAAGCCGTCCCACACAATTGCAAGCGAGTATGACGGAGAGAGACAAGACCCTTTTTTGAGCCTCTTGCGACATCTTACAACCAAATCTGCAGCAGCGCATCCGGTCCTAAGATCTCGCAAGAGGCTTAAAAACCGGGCTTATCTCTCTAGGCCGTACTCGGTCGCAATGTGTGAACAGCGCTGTTTTCCAGACGACGGAGTTTTTTTTCCGGGGAGAGGTGCATACCTCACAGTGTTTGGAGGTAACGCATGTGACCTCGCAGACGCTTGCTAATCCCCATGCTTTATTTTGTGTGTTTTGCTTTCAGAGCCTCGATTCGTATTAGGCCCGTCTTGTGCTTGTGTTTCTTCTAGCAACCAACATTCTTCCTTCGAGTGCTCCGGAAATTTATGACCCAGAGTAAACATTCCACCGAGCGACCCGCGAACTGGCAGGCGACCACGAGCCCTTTTGTAAGCAGCGCCAGCTGCGCATTGAGGGGCGGCGTTGGTCACTCGATACCGGGTCCCCTTTTTCCCCTCCTCGCACGCCTTTCTTCTCCGCAACGCTGTGTGCCGAAATGAAGTCTTGCAGAGTCAAAAAAGATCGGAAGCTTCGTGTCTGTCCCTCTGGAACTGAGGCTGGTTGATTCGAACCACCGTGTGGAATGAAGTTAGCCGGCAGGTAGCATCATGTAAACATCTTGGACCCGAAACCCGGAAGGAGAAACTGCCAGAGGAAATTGATACAGCGAAAGCAGCCCTCCTCTAATGAAAAAACCCATATGAGGTTATACCGAATCGTACCGGTCCATACCGGTCCGGTATATTTAGACCGGAGGCCCGGTAGCATCCTACCGGCGGCCCGGAGCAGTTATACCGGGACCGATCTCCGTTGTCCGGAGTCCCGGTGACGCCATACCGGTGGCCCGGAGTGTTTCGCCGGGACCGGTTTACTTAGTCCGGAGCCCCGGTAGCTTGATAGCGGTGGCCCTATCTGGTATACCGGACTGTGGCTCCGGTCGTACCGGGCATTACCGGAACTCCAGGAAAGCAAAGCGGTCGCCCGGTGCGCTAAGCCGGTGAACCAGATCGTCACAGCGGTCACCCTGCAACTCTACCGATAAGCGGGAAAGCTGTGGCGGTTTATCAGTTCGTCATACCGGCGAAGACGCATAACTAAAGCGATAAGGCCGGTGACTCGCGAAAAACGGAAATGTTTTATTACACCTGATTTTGACGTATTTGAAGCAAATTAGGAACAAGCAAATAAAAATATCTACATAAGAGTGCAGCACGCAATAAAAATGTTTGCAATTGTAGTTTTTGTATAAAACAAAAGTTAAAGGGTATATGTGATATACACCCTTTAACTTTTGTTTTATACAGAAACTACAATTGCAAACATTTGTGTAGCGTGCTGCCACTTTTATGTAGATATTTTTATCTGCTTGTTTCGTAATTTGCTTCAATACAAAAGTACAAAAAATGTAATATTCCCAGATCTTTAAAAAGAACCCTACCGAATAAAAAAACACAGTATGATTACAGAATGAAAAACAAACTTGAAACCTGAGAAACGCTTTGCATAAACCAGCCTGCAACCCGAGCCCCGCTGAACCTTCAGCAGGTTTGGGCAGAAATACTCACGAATGTATTTGGAAATACAAATACTGGGATTACATTAAAATGGTAGCTAAAATACTGATACTGAAATATATCTGTAAAAGTGTATCGCGATACGTATCGGAAATACATTTTAAATAGAGGCAATAAGTATTTGGAAATACAAATACAGGAATACATTTTAAGGAGGGCAGAAATATAAATACACAAATACTGATACTGCAATACATTTTTAAAATTTGTTTGAGACGCAAAATGAGATGAAGCTTAAAGTTGGAAGTGGAAGTTTTTGATCCTGAAATTAGTTTCCCGTAGGCTTGGCACTTCGCCTTGAAGGTAGTGATTTCGGACGACGAGGAGTCTTCAATAGGCTAAAAAAACGTTCCATCAAGGACTGACCGCGGTCCCTTCCCTGACATCCTGTCTGTCTGACGAGGGATGCGAAAAGACCTCGACCTCTAAATAAATTCTATGTCATCCTAAATCCCATCAAAACGTCACCACGGCCCTGTCCAATAAGGATGCCCCTGTCATCATTGATCACATGACGTCACGGTGGAATGAACTGGTATTCTTTATCTGTAGGTGTGGCCTTGAATCACGAAACTTTACCACGCTGCTGTATGGGCCTCCTGCGCTGAAGCTTTGAACAAACTGTGGCGCCCTCGTTTTGGGTAGTACAAGCTCACCTGGTTGGGACTCCCACTATTATGGCGCCTTCGCCATGATTTTTGTCCTTCTGTGTAGTGCAGAAGAACGGAAAAACACCTTTGGACGTCCGAAATCGGCTACATTCAACGCCGCAAGACAATCGAAAGTTCCGGATTCATGCCACCACCGCTAGGGTACGCGTCTCGTATCTCTAAGTGGTGACGTTATACTTCATTTCAGCTTTGGTCCGAGCGCGGCCGATGTTATGAGCCGAAGGGCCAATCAAACAGCGAAAGAGGCACAACGTCATGGCGTGCTCTCTGCAGTTGATAGGACCAGCCGGTATTCGCCGTCCTCTCTGTGCGTCCTCCTCCGCCGCGCTAGTCTTAGTCAAGCGCAGAGAGCACGCCATGACGCTGCGCTTTTTACGCTGTGTGATTGGCCCTTCGGCTCATAACATCGGCCGCGCTCGGACATAAGCTGAAACAAAGTATAGAACATCTGGCGTCCCGACGTTTTTGTTTTTTCGTCCCCTTTATGTTCCTTTGGCATGCGTGATACGGCGTTTCTTGGTTCACGCTCTTATCGTCTTTGGCCTGTGCTTCGACGGCGTTATACTTCGTTTCACCTTCCGTCCAGACGCAGCGGATGCTACGAGGAAACGGGACCAATCCAGCGGCGTCAAAAGTGCAAACCACTAGGCTTGTTCTGTTTATGATTGGTTCAGCGACGAAAAACACAGACAGAACCATTACGGACACCATGATGGTGCCCTTTTGACGCTCTCTGATTCGTCATATAATCTCGTAGCATCGGCTGCGTCTGGACGGAAGGTGAGAACGAAGTATAGCATTTTTCGTTTTTTTTGTTGTATTTTCCTTGTTATCGTGCTTCGCGCCAGAGCAGGCACGCTTCTATATGTGTGGCAGTTTGAGTCACTCAAGTTTGTACTACCCAAAACGAGTCCTAACAAGTCATTTTTCGCAGCGCCTCCTAGGCAACGCAGGAGGCCTATGAAAGGACAACTACGTACTTTCTTTGTAGGTTACCTCGTTGAAGATCGTTCCTGAAGCATCCTAAAACACATGTCTTATCTTCTGTTACGGTTGAAAAAAACGATACGGTGGCGTCCCTGTTGCGAAAGTCCTTCCTGCCGACCTTCTGCCACCGACGCATGGATTGCAGTTCTCACGTTTCGCCTAGCATCATCCAAACAGAGACCTCGTATTTGCGACCTGATATTGCCGCCACAGGTGCGAGCTCTCCAAGAAACAGCGCGCTCGAGACGAGTCGCAGCTGTACGAAGTCTGACCTCCTTCCTGGGTTTCGGATCAGCAGAGCAGCGGGTCACTTTCACGTCGGCTGATGACGTACCCTTGAGCCGTGCGATATTACGAGCGCAGCCGCAGACGCATTCGAATACGTGTTGAACTTCCCTGCGTGAGTCATCCTACTATTTCAAGTCAACCACCGCCAGCCTCGTGCTGCAACGGACTGTGACTCAGCTTTGCCGGCTGGGTGTACTGTGTACGTTAAGGCAAGAGAGTCGGTTAGCAGCGGGCATTGGATGCCAGCAAACAATGACTCAAGAAATTCCTACCTAAGGACCTGCAGCACAAGATGCTCTGACTCCACTCCTGGCACGCCACCTGGTTCAAGTCCCCGACTACGCAACACTTCTCGAAGAGAGAAGAGGACGCGGTGAAAAAATAGTTTGAGACTCGGAAGGAACCTTGGTCAGCATGGAAACAACGCCCCGGCATCTCCTTGACCCCAATGTCCTCAGAAATAAAAAAGGAAAAAAAATGCGTTTAGATTTTTTTGTTATTGGGGGGCGGGGGGGGGGGAGGGAGTATTTCTCAAGAAATGTAACGAAATACATTTCACCCTGATTGTCTCGCGATACAAAGGAACATTCAAACTGTATTTCGATACAGGAATACAGATACTGGTGAAAAAATGTATCGCGATAGAGAAATACAGATACGAAATGTATTTCTGAAATACTAACGCGATACATTTGTATCACGATACTGCCCAACTCTGACCTTCAGGCACCTCAGGAAAGAGAGTCCCGTACTATTTAAATGAGCAAAATTTAATCGTAAATATTCGTGTTTTTTTTTTTTTTTTTTTGTTTTTTTTTGAGAGGGCCAATTTTAAAAATGAAATGCAAATATCGTTAAATGCGATATTTGCATTCCTCAAAATGCTAAACGCAATGCAATAAAACGAAGCTAAGTCGGCCAAGCTTCAGTTTAGTACACAATGCACTCCAACAAGCTTTATTTCAAATAATTATATAAACGTCAAAACTAGTTTACTTTTACATTTCAAAGTTCAAATGTAAGTCGACTAAAACAAGCACATTCACGTTGCGTCAAATGAGTTTCGTTGGAACCACTGTGGTCGAACCAACGAACATCGCCGCATCGCCATCGCCATCGCCATCGTAATAAAACCACTGATCTCTATGACAATTGCTGGATCGCGATTCCCCGCTTCGAGCCCAATGCGCGATTGAGGCCACCGGTCGGCCATCTTACGAGTTCCGCTGAAGCGTTGTCAAGGTGGCGGTCACGTGACCTTTGCCTCTGTTTTCACGTGACCTACACACGGTAACCATGGTAACTGTCTAGGCTTGACAGCGCTAGAGCATATCTCGTAAGATGGCCGACGGTGGCCTCATTTCTCGGTGCGGGGAAGCGCGATCCAGCAATTGTCATAGAGATCAGTGGTTATTACAATAAACGCTAGAGGCTCAGGTGGCGCTAGTGTGCTGTTGCATTTTGAAGCAGACAGCAAGCAGTCAGAAATTGACTTCCGGTAATGCATTTCTATGGGAAAAAGCGAGTGCATTTTCTCTCTGCGCTCGATTATAAGAGCAAATATCACGAATAATTTGTACGTACTAGGCACATTGGAACATTTCTCAGTCACGCAGACGAAATAATTGGTCAGTTACAGCATTTTTATTTGAAATTCGTGGCATGAAAAACGGTGTTAAAACCGCTTCGTACGTGTATTTATGTGCACTGTCGGACACTGTTAGCGCGAACACGGCATCGACGCTTTCCAGCATGGGGGATATACGTGCCAAACGAACGAAGGACATGTGGAAAACCAAGAGAGACGGCAAGAACTACGCAGTAACACTGGATAAGTAACTCCTTGTGCACGCAGACGATCAAAATAAATTGAAAGCCACGTAATATAGTCAGATTTGCAATAAATAAGTACTGCTTTATTCTTTCTGCTCATGAATATGTGCGAAGATGCCTGTTCTGGGTTCAAATCATCACCCGCACGCTCCAAATCTTTGCAAATAGGGGGAGCCAGAAAGCAGGTGCCCGATAAAAACTGCCCGACATAGGAAATAATAAAAAGACATACCTTTCGTAGCTCACGTGCTTTATTTTTTGTGTTCGAATGTTTCTTTAACCGATCGTAAAGATGCACGACGGAGTCATTTTCATCCAATGACAGGACGGGGCATATTAGCAATATATAAGCACCACCGAAATGCTAGCGAACCTTGAACACACACTACATTCCTTTCGATCGTTAGTTTGCTTAGAATCGTCGCTCGTTTTCACATACCTTCCTTGAAACAGGGGTTTGGGCCTGAAATAGAGCGAAGTTTAACATCATTCAGTGGTAAAGAAAAATGTTGTAACTAAAGCAACTACACTTTCACAATACCGATAAAGGTACATACTATCCGGTACAACCAAAATGACAAAAGTTATTCATGTTATTTTTCCGGCGAAGAGACAAAATTCATGCGCGTTTTTCCATAGGAATACACAGGGAGGCTGAAAATGTAGACTGCATGCTGTCTGCTTCAATTTGCAACCGGAAGTCCCGTAGACACTAGCGCCAGCTGAGCCTCTAGCGTTTATTGTAATAACTCTACGTCAAAAACAAAGCGAGTGACAAACTTCATCGAAGACCATTCTTGGGGAAAAAAAAGGTGTCCCAGGTGCCGGCGTGCCCATGCAGCCAACTGTGGATGTGAGCCTAATTGGTGAGTGCTCGTCCATTCGTTTTACTTTTTCGGTGTTTTCTTTTCGGAGCGTTTATGACGTGTTCTTGTGTGTGCAGGCAGCCTGAAAGTGAACGTGTGCGGCTTCTTGTCGCACACGTGCTTTGTGCATTGGATGACCCTCGAGCTCTTGCCAAGGTAGTCCCGGAACCGACCTGTCACTGAGCGAGCAGTCGGATTGCAGGAACGCACCCAGAGGCAAACGTCCCACCGATGGCGCAGGAAGGGGGAAGGCGGACTTGGTAAGTGTATCGGGGAGGTTTATCTCGTGGATCGGTGGACACGGCTTGAGTTCTACAGATCGGGTGGCGGTGTGTTTTGCGGAACATGTGACTGCTAGGTACCCGTTACGTGCTAGCGCTAGTATTTGCACCCCGTTCGCTTCCGCTGCGGGTGTTCGGATTCAAGTTCGATTTTCGTCCCCGGAAACTACTCGAAATATTGCGTGCCGTGCGCCTTTATAAGTGGGGTCTGTATTGATGTGTTGCTTGCGAAGAGTATAAAAAATTCTTTTTCGACTGGGACACGGACTTTTTATACAAAATGCTGTATATGTTGCGCTTATTTGTTAGCCCTCTGGCAGTACTTTATTGTGAAGGTAGGGGAAAAAAACACCATTGAGTAGTTAGAAAGAAAACAAGGTGTTTCGAACAACTTTCTTCAAGAGACCATGAACTGATTTTCCAACTACTTCCTCCTCAGCTTTCCTCCTCAGTTCCTAAGCAAAGTGAGAAATCATGTGGTCGTATTTCACTGAAACCCAAAGTTCTCCCAGCAGTCTGAGAGTCGGCAAGGACAAAGGCCTTGATAAAATTCACGCTTCACATTTTCGCAAGCTCGAACAACCATAAAGCGAGCGACGAGACAAGTGATAGCGACCCTTTTCGTTATCACGCGGTCATCCGCGCAACGAGGCAAACCGCATGAAAGCGACAGGAGCAAGCGATCAAGGCGATGAGCAACGTTTTCTAGAAATCCAAAAACCAAGCGGCGTAACGAGCGACAGTAAGAAATCTCCATCGCTCGTCTCGTCGCTCGCTAAATCACTTGCATGTGGTTCAGCCTTAATAGTGTGAATGCGAGAGGTGCATGCCACAAGTGAGTGCTGTGCTGCCACTCACTTCCAAGTGCCTCTGATTTCAAGGCTACACTGCCATTTGCTTCCAAGTGCTGCACAGGCCTTGTGTGCTGGCACTTTAATGCCACTTACAAAACTAACACAAACGCATCAAGGGGTTAGGCGGGGTTAGCCATCTGGTGTGTTTACCGCACATTCTTTTTCAGGTAGGCGGGCTTTCAGAAGAAAATTGGGATTAACCTGAGTTCCATAAAACCCATACGGGTTTTGAAAATTGGGAACTATTGCCGCGCACGCAGCTGGCCTAGTAGGCTGTGCTCCCGTGTCCTAACTGTTACCGTGCTTGCCTCCCACACGAAAAACCGAGGTTTGATGCCTGGCCGCTGATACACCTTTTTGTTGTTTCTGAAATGTCACATTCTGGTAAATTTGAGAACCCTGTTGCTTATTTGAGGTTAGAATGTTCTACGCCGATTGTTCCAGAAGCCCACGCGTCTACATGAGAGGCTCCGCGTGGCGAGCCTGAGTTAGTCTCGCCCCAGCGTTTGATCGTGCTGTTTCACCGACATCGACGCCTGCGACGCTAAGTTTCTACTATTTTGTTTCGAGCACAAGTTTGCCCCATTAAACGTTTAGTTGCTCAGTTATTTGCCGCCTCATTATTTGTCATTTGTGACAATATCGGGGCTTATTTGAAAATGAAGGCCTGCCCATAATGCCTTTGATATTCTTGGACAGTGTCCACCGCATGACTGCAACTGGTTAAGAAAGTGCAGTTTTTTCATGTCACTCAGAATCTACTATCCTGTATCCAGAAAATAATCACTAGGCTAATAACGAGACTATCTTTAATTTTGGCAAGCCTCCATGGTATGCATACTTTAGAGTAAGATTCGTGGTTCGATATTCCAGTTTGAATGTAACCGTGATAAAATTCATACCGTTTTTTTCGCTGGGGACTTATTATTGAAATTTTTACTCACCCATCTATGATGGTCCAACTGCCCCAAAAATATATTTGTAGCAATAAATCTCCTTTATTTTTAATGCAGCTCAAGATTCAATCTCCTGCAAACGGGCGACGAAGGCGGTTTTCGATGCTGTAAACCTGCAGCGCCGAAGCGTGACGGGGCAGCCCTGCAGGCGGCTGAAGCGAGCAGCTCCGAAGAGGGCACTGACTCCTGACAAGCTGGCAGCCGTGGGCAGTAAGTTGTTTCTCTTTGCTCCCAACACGCCAAACTCTGCCATTTATTTGCAGCCATCAATATGACTTCATGTTGACCACTTTGAGTGCTTGGCCTCTTTACTCAGTAAATACAAAATGAAGTATATGCATAAAGGTTGCTTGCATGTGAAGAAAGGCACCATTCCTTATGATAATGACAGGCCTGACGGAAGAATGTCCCAATCACGGGCATCTGCACAGAGTGTTACAATACTTGACACATACTAGGAATCGCTCTGCTTATTAAAGGGTAAGGTGATGTTTGTACATATTCAACAATCATTAGTAACTCAGGTAAATAATTTTCAATTGTTTCCAACATCGTCATGCTTGTTCTCGGCATGCAGAAATTTAGTTTGTCTTTTTTGACCTCCGTTTACTGAAGATCGCTTTGGCTGTCGTCACAGACGTAGCTTTGTTTACAGCTGCACTTATCAATTTTCTCCACCGAGCCACAATAGGCCGTGGTTGCAGAGGAATATCGGGTACTATTACGGTGAATATGAGCTGAAACGGAAGGACACCTTGTGCTCGGGACTATTAGTGCTGTTTGTCGTATCACTGGGAAAACACTTGTGCACGCTGGGGCCGAGACACATTTACTACTGTGCTCGTTACGCCGTTCCAATCCCCGTCACGATGAGTGGACCATGGATCGAATGTCCATAGACACTTGTGAAAGTCACATTCTTAGATAATTCGCCTCTCCTTTTTTGCCAGTCAAAGGACAAATTAAATTGTTATTTACCAGCTAGCTTTTTATTTGGGTGAATCTAACTTTCTTCTGCAAACAACTGCATGATTAAGCCTTTCTGGAGCGTTCACCAACACGCCCTCAGAACCGGCATTTCTGCCGCTGCATTGTGAATGAAACATTTAGCTGGGGAATGCTTTAACAGGCATGACACAGCAGTGATGCATGGCCTGCCGGTATAGTGCTCATCCCATATGACAACAGGCAGGTGTGGGGATTGAGGGAAAGCAGTAGCCCTGGGTTCTACAGCGCGATGCTTGGTTCTCTTGAATGGCAAAAGTTATGCATGAAACCGTTTGCAAACTTTAATCAAAAACAAGCTCTGCGGTACTTTTGTGCAGAGCCTCGATTTGTGCAACAATCAGTTTGCGATAAATGGCTCAGACTCAGATCTTAGTTCATATTTATGGAGAATGATAAGTGTGACCTTGTCACCATCGCACTCAATACCGCACCCGCCGTCTCGCTACCATACAGCCTGAAGCGCACTGTGGCACGAGCACACGAGGAGATTTGTCTCTGCGTCAATTGGTGCCAGTGTTTACGGAGCAATGTGCCAGGCGGCACTGATAGCGCCACACGTGCCGTTTCAGCTCATACCGGCCGCGATAGTACCTGATGTCAAGAAGCAGCAGTTCTTAAAGAAGCATGGTAAACTAACGTTTCATGCCTTGTAAAAGAGAACACTTCCACTGGTTGAGAACACATATTCAGACTGCAACCCATCGCCTGCACCAAGCCGCTTTTGAGGCTTCCTTCGTCATGTTAGCACAAGGGCAAATGGGCTTCAACTTAGACATCAAATAAGGTTTAAATCTTCGTTCTTCTGGGCCCTTCATTGCAGGAGCGTAAAAGAACTTGTCATAGTTGACACTTATGATTTCTCACTTTTTCAATGCTTAATTCACGGCTAGCTCAGCTCCCAAGTACTGTGACAGGCTCTATAAAGCAATTCTTTTCCGTCTTTTTGTGAGCAATGCTCTAACCATGCGGCAGTGTTCTCCTGTTTGCCCCAATCATGTTTAAACTTTACAGATGTCATGACAGATCTTGTTCTCCCATCTATTCCGAAGGGTATTATAGAGCCATTTTGTTAATTTGAGGAAGATCTAATAAAACAAGCGGCAGAGGCGATCATCATTTATATCCGCTGTTGGTTTCTTGTGCATAACAACAACAAAACATTTTAGTGTCTGTAGGTATTCAATAATGTAATAAAAAGAGCTGGGGGAATCCTGGGAAAGTAAATAAAAGTGCCAAATTCACATACATTGGCATGATGCAGGTTAAACGGCAATTTCGAAATAAAATTCCGAATAAGGCGAGCAAACATTGAAGTGATAGATTTAAGCATTTATAGGCATATGCCTAAACTTACGTGCCCTGATTTATTATATTCAGTAAGGACTAATGTTCTTGAAATGTTGGGATAGATCAGCTCTGTCACCGTATTATGTGGTCAACCTGGAGGTGGGCCACAGTTATTGGCAATTTCCATGAGGCGTTTTCGAACCTACTTTCACGGCTCTCCGTTTAGACCACCAGATGCTGTGAATATTTGCTTAGCTCATGTAAACTGTCGAACGAACCCACCTCGACAGTTTTGTGTACCCACCCTGACAGTTTTGTGTCCTAGCCACGAGGTGCCGTTGATTTCACAAGTCGCCATTACTCCATTCACCTCTACGCTGACTGGGCCGTAGAAGCTGCATGCTCGTTGGTCCAGTCAACTATCAATTTCAAACCGCATGATCAACCCCCTCACGCCCTGCAGACTCACGTGCAGAGAGTGAAGTCAAGCAATCAGAGACAGGACTTTGGTTGGTTCGGCGAAAGGCACTCAGTTTAGGGTGAACGTAGTGTAGCCCAGAGCAGGCTAGCTGTGCCGATTTCGAAACAAAGTTGTCATTTAGAAGGTGGTCAGATTTAAGGTGGCGAATGTTTTGGCTGACCTATTTTTGGTTGATATGACCAATAAGATCCTTGCTAATTGTTCTCAGCTGCACCTTAATAAGTACAATGTTACAACAAATTAACATGTGATTGTGATGTGTTTTTTTCTAGGGCTACAGTGAAACCCGATTATATTGAACCCGGTTAATTCGAGACTATCCCTTGTATCGAACTATTTGTGAACAGACTAGTAGCTGCAATAAAAATGCATAGCGAAAAATGTGGCTACATTGAACGAAAATGGCAGAGTCTCCCGAGAGATTGAACTGCTCTGCAAGCTGGCTTTCCCCCAATCATAACTTGTTGGGGAAAGCCAGCTTGCAAAAAAAGCTGGCTTTTTTTTTGTTGGGTGGGGGGGCAATTGTTTTAACTGCCCGGAAGAAAAAAAAATCTCTTTTGCGCAGGGAGAGAGCTGAGACCTTGAAAAGCGAAGAAGCGGCCTCTGAATAGCCGCATGGAGCGTCCCTCATGACCTACAGACGCACCTTTGAGAGTAGACGTTTCTAAATGTGGCGTGCTTGTTCGTTGTCAAATTCATTAAAAGTTTTATATCGAATTACTCGCTAGATCTAACTGATAGACGGGTTTTTCCGAGTTCGATAAAAACGGGTTTGACTTGACAGCAATGCATATAAATAATTTCCATATTCTTTTCATTTTCAGATGCCTTCGACATGTACATCGGGCAAGCACCCTTGGATGTGTCGCCTAGGAAACGGAAGGGCCTCATGAACAAGTATATCGCGGAGCAACTTCAAGATATCGACAGGAAGCTGCAGTTTTAAGCTACTTCTGGGAACTAACTCAGTTTTCCTGTAGATGTGATGACGGTGCTGGGTTATTTGCTTTTGTCATGCGTGTAATATATCTGTTTCGTCAACTCTACCTGCTTTCGAGTCCTTGTTTTAGTTCCTTTAGCATGCTCTTTTCAGGAAGGTTGTCAGGATTTCATTTCAGTGGAGAACCTCGGAATACGAAAGGCAGACCGGGGGTTGCCAGCTCACCTTTTTCTGAATAGGAATTGTACGGGTGGACCTGCATCACGGGTAGAGCTGCATAACGGGTCGGCCCGCAAAACGGGTTGACCCGCATGACAGGTCGACCCGTATCTGGTCGGGTGCTCCTGTTTGCGACCCGTTCATATATAGGACGACCTGTTTGCACACGGGCCCCGTATGTCCATAACATCGTATGACCCAAACAGGTAAACCCGTATGAAAATTATATGTTTGTTTGTTTTTTCAGTGGAAAATCTCTTTCTTACGACTCGGTTCAACAGCGTCCAGCCCAGTTGCATGAAGGAGCGACGTAAACGTTCGCTTCCAAACAGGCCAAGCACGAATCGGCTTCCCCGGTACATCAGGAAAAGGCGGGGGTGGCGGTATCGCGGCAGTACTGACAACAGAAGTTGGCTTAGACATATTCTCGGACAAACTGGAACGAGGATGCCAAGATGGCGGCTCGAGTCTCGTATGGAACCGGTGTGTTCACGCGCGAAAGATCGCGGTCAAGAATGGACAAGACATATTGCCCATGCCATCACTAAATGGAGAGGAACAGTCCTTCGAGAGAGGAGTCGCCGGTGGCGTGTCGGGTCTTTGTCATCAGTTCCTCCAGTGTGGAGTCTGCCACAACCAACTTTTAACGAAAAAATAAGGCCAAAATCCTCGTCGCCATTGCTATATTCCGACCCAGTGTCTGAATAGGTGCGCTGGGTGGTGCTGAGTCGGCTTACCGCAAGACGAGGCTGCGTTGACGATAGGGCGGCAGATCCCCGAAGCGGGCCGGGCGTCTAAAATCAAACAGCCAACATCCCAGATGGAAGGCTGGCAGCAGACTGGCCCGTGCCAGCCTCGCGCATTTTATTTGCTCGCGCTCAAGCCATCGCTGGCGCGACGGCAAGCTCACAACCGCGTTATATCTGAATCACGTGATCTGAATACACACAATGGTCACAAAACACACATTTCTGGAAGATTGGAACAGTGTCGTAATGCACTCGGTCGTAAGCAGTCGCATGTGTGTGTTAAAGGAGGCACTCAAACATTTTCTTCAGCGTGGCAGATTCCCTTTCTTTTCTTTTTTTCCTCCTCCCCTTGCCTCCTCCCTCTTCCTCCTCACTTTTTACGGCTTTCTCGCACGAGTGCTAATGGGCTTACCGGCCCCCCGACAAAATCTCTGTAACCCTTCAAGGTTCTCTGCTTCAATCCCAAACATCAGGGATTGGTTAGGCAGGCTCGATATGAGCTCGGAAGGGTTCGGGCTGGCTAGCTTTTCTTCTTCTTTTTTGTGTTTACTTTTTTTTGCAGTTTTAAAACACACTCAGATACTTCCGCATGCGGCCACATACGCTACAACACCGCATATTTATCTCGAGTGAACGGAACTTGAACATCACAGCAGAAGGAAAAAAGGTGGCTATTTTTATCTGAACTTTGAGCTCTACCCAGAGAGTTGAAAATTGGTCGTTCTAACTACGGCACACTGAAGAGTGATTGTATCACTATTTCGCGTTTTTTGTGTGTGTCCAAAATATTAATCACCAATAAATACAAGTAAAAAATATTGCAGTAAGAGGGCGAAGCATGTAAAATTAGTTGCATTTCGACAATATAGTCATGTATCAAAATGAACACAGTCTGACCATTTCTGGCGCATAATATATATGTTCGTACTACAAGTGTTTTCTAGAGTAACGGCCGCCTCGTTGAAGCAACCAAGAAGAGCAAAAAACAAACTTCTATAAAAAGTGAAACGGTTTATGGTATATTTCATGTATCTCCAGAGTTTGAAAAAATTTCTTCGTGGCGAAACGTGCATTTAGTTTCTGTCAACAAATGTAACTGAAAACTCGACACCCGACAAATATCTGGCGTGTCAGCAAAGAGAGCGGGAAACACGGAGTTTGAACCGCAAAATCACAATTTTTTTCAAGTAAAATGGTGCAACCAGCAATAGTAGCAAATTATGCCATTTATTAAAAGACAGCAGGTATTACGAAGTTTTCATTTTCTTCTGTTTCCATTTGTTCGCAGATTGGGCAATGGAATGCCCAGATTGCCTCTGCAGCCCTTGCATAATTATTCGGGGCTCTGTCAGGGTGGGCGAAGGCCAGCGACCATCTCCAAAAAACTCAGGAGTTCGGAAGGTGTACTACCGCAAGTTTTGGGGCTGCTTGGCTAATTTAGGCGCCTGGCGTTGCCCGGCCTACTTAGAAAAGAAGCGGAACAGCGGCCAGCTCAACGTCATCACCAAGCGGGAAATCATGCCGAAATGTGCCCTTGAACACGTGCGAGATCTGTACCCGAACCCGGCCGGGATTTGCCACCATTCCTAATTAACCTATGAAACAAACTATAAAAATAGGGAGGCTTAAACGACTTGGCAATTTTTGAATGTAGTCATGCGGGCTAACTGCCCACAAGTACAGAAAGAAAGAAATGCAGTAGAAATGAGAGCTCTATTGTGTTGTTTATGTACAGTGTTAATCACACTTGTGTATAACGCGTGAGCGTGCGGCTTTCTCCGGGGAGCGCTAGACTGGTGGCATTCGCGGAAACTAAGCTAGTCACGTGGCGCAACATGAAACGGCCCGCTCGAGGGGTGTCCTGCCCACTCTATCAGCAAGATAAGCGATAAAAGTAAAGTGCTTTATGATATATATATATTTTTTTATGACGACATCGTTGATACGCCTTCATGCTTCAGTTTGTTTATTGTTCGAGCAATGACGTTTGTAAAAAGCGTGCGAGCAGCCTTCCGCGTTCGCCGCCAGCTGATAGAGTGGACAGGACACCCCTCGAGCGGGCCGTTCCATGTTGCGCCACGTGACTAGCTTAGTTTCCGCGAATGCCACCAGTCTAGCGCTCCCCGGAGAAAGCCGCACGCTCGCGCGTTATAGACAAGTGTGATTAGCACTGTACCTACTTGTCTTTCGCGCCAATTAAAATAAAATCTGCAATATCTGTAGATTATGCCTGGTTATGTTGACCCTAAAAGAAAAGTAATCAAGCAAGTTCGGCATCGTGCCACAATTTCTGCAAATAGAATTTTATGTGGAATTCAACGTCAAAACAGTACTTCCGCGGGAAATAATGCATCCGTCGTTTTTCGTCTTCCTGAAGCTGTGAACTACCGATCTCGGCTACAGGACTTTTGGGTTCACAAAATAACACGCTCAGTAAAAAATTCGCCTTTTCCACCAAAAGTACTGGAAACTATTTATTTTTCCAACAGGTCGGGTTGTGATACGTGTTTGAGTGTAAGACCGTTGACTGGGCACTCGTTTGCGCCAAGAGTGCAGTGGTGCCTTTCATGCTGCCTGCGACGAGTGTTGAAATTTGAATATGGTAGAAACAAAATCAAATAACACTCTTCGATTTTTTTAAACTTGCGCTTTACTCAGGCCTTTAGATTTTGACCGTACCTTTTATTCATTGTCGTCTTCGATGAGGGAACAACTTGCCGAGGAGGCCGCGCTGTCCGCGGACGCGGCTTGACAGTTTAGGTCGCGAATGCTTTTCAGGGATCTTTAAAGACCAAGCATAAAAATGAAAGACGTTTACAAATCTCTGTAATACGGAATTAAAGCACAGCCACTGTACGCCAATGAAACCAACTTTATGTTGTTAGCAAACGTCTTGCGAGAGGTGCAGTATCTTTAATTATGCCTAATAAATGAAATGTTTAGGAATAAGTTCCCAACTTTTTAAATATATTAACAACCGAAATGTCAATTGGAAAGTTCTAGAGCTCCTTGAGAAATACCCGAATCAGCTGTTTGCAACGCGATACGGCTCGCGTGGCTTTCTTCTAACCAGTAATAAGGCTTATAAAACATGACAAAATACCCCGTGATAAAGTGCCCGCCCAATCTCAAACTCAATTTCGAATGTCCCGGGCTTTGTTTTTATAGGTGGAAAAAAAATATGCATGCAAAACGCGTGCCCACGCTTTATTTATATCAGAAAAGAACTGCTATCTGTTTTATATACAACGTTTTTTGTTTTTTGTTTTCACCTACTATACATTAGGGAAAAAAACGTGAAAATTAACGCAATTGCGTTTTGTGGATGTGAGCTATACGGCCAGGCGAGGATTAGGTTCAAGAAAGAACGCAACTAAAAACCTACTGATTACCTAAAATTTAATAATGAGCTTGTTCATTATAAAAGAAAATGACATAGTTTATTTAGAACGTTGCTGGGCATAATCGAAAGCCACTAAATTGTTCAGTGAAAATTAACGCAATTGCTTTGTGTAGGTGAGCTATACGGCCAAGCGAAGATAAGGTTCAAGAAAGAACGCAACAAAAACCGACTGATCGCCTAAAATTCGATAATTAACCTTTTAGTTAGGAAAGAAAACGGCATAGTGTATATAGACGGTTGTTGGCCATAATCGAAAGCCACGAAACCAAAGCGCGTACACTATTATACGGCGTCCTGATAAGGCGTCCTCCTCATTTGGGCGCGAAAATGTAGTTCTGATTTGATGTCGCCACCATCTCCGCGTGGCACAGCTCAACGCCATGAAGCCAAAGCGATAAATCATGCGCATCGCTGTGACAACGCCACTGCAGAAGAGGCGAGGAGCGTGGCGGCCAAAAAGATTGCGGACACACGATTCGCGTCCAAATTTGTTTTTTTAGGACGCCGTGAACTACTTCACGTACGTTACATCTCTCTAAAAATGAATGATTTGGTGTTTTTGATGTCTACAAATAAGGCACAAACCGCAATTGCATAACTCTGACGTCTTTTTTAGAAAAATGTCTTGTCGGTAAAGAAATCATCCTGTATAAACACGACTGTATAAACACGACTCCCCAAAATATTTTTTTTATTTTTTGCCAGGCGCTTTGTTATGGTGTCGGAGGACTACCCAATTAATATTTTGCAACAGAGTAGCGTATTTTTTAATAAAGACAAAAGACGCAACTGCTCGAAACCGAAACCGAAACCCGCGGACGGAGGTCGGAGGAGTGGAGAGGAGAGAGTGGCGGAAGTCACGTAACTACACATGAACGTGCGCTTTTTTTTTCTTTTTTTCCCCCTTTGCGTAGCAGACGACATGCGGAACTGTTTCCCGCGAGGTTCTTTTGCAATTATGTTTGTTCCGCTCTCTGTTCTGTACTCCAAGATGAGTTGTTTTGTACATTGAGGAGCTGGAGATTGGTAGTGAGTGCCCGTGGTTAATCTCCATGATCGGCTCCGAAAAGAATACACCCAAGATGCTGAGTGAAGAGCTGGCTCACATGTCCTGCATCCGAAGAAAAGTGACATTGTGCGACAGAGTTTCCGAAAGATCAACAGGATCGGGACCAATGGCTGGCTGCAATTCCTGTAGAATATTTACAGGCACCTCGGAAAGCGGACGCTACCTGATTTATATGCTCCTTGCATTTTTTTGAAAGTGATTACATTGAGTTCGCAAGTGTCAAAAAGGAAATCCCATCCCATTTAATTCAGCGACGTTTCGTCAACAACATTTGTTTGTTATTATTGTTTGTTTCTTCAGTGACAATTGTAAAAAAACAAAAGAAATATAAACATCAAAAAATGTTAAAAAAAGAAGAAGAAAAAAAAGAGAAAACGACATCACTAGGGAGCGCACCCGGTCCTGCCGCGTGTGAAGCGGACGTAATTCCCACTGAGCTGCTGGGGGATCTCTTTTTTAGTAATAATTCAGCCAGTAAACTGTAAGTTGGAAAGTTTGCTGCCGATTTTTCTCTAGCAAAAGCACTCCCGGGTTGAAGTCGGGAAGCACCACGCATCAGCGACATTCGCACCCAGTAAAGAAATCGTACGCGTGCATATTCAACTCGAAGTAGACACGTCGTGCTTGAAGTTTGCGCGAGCGATGTCTTCAGCCACGAGAAGGGAGCGACGGCCCGGCGACGTCTTCGTGCAATTCAGCTTGGTGGTCGGGCGTGTCGTACGGGATGAATACCAATTCTTTTGATCAGTCCCAAATTCCTCTTTTAAAGGCAGACAGAATTCGCCGGTACCGCGAACGACAGTTCTGAAGTAGAGGTCCCGCGCCCGTCGTCCGCTGCCATCGCCGTCCCCGCGAGTCCCACGATACGCGACACGACGCACGCACAGAATGCTTCCGGTTCGCTGTGGAACTTCTCTTTCAAACAACGTATTTGCAGCTTTTTAGGAGCCACAAAAAATGGGTTTCATAATTTTTTTCTAGTTTTAATATTGATTGTGTGCCTTCAGTGACCAACGACTTTCATTAAATTTGGTAGTCGCATCGACACCTTAGAAAACGGCCCGTGACCCCGGAAAACAGAGTGAGCGAGACTCGAACCGGCCAGTTCTTGATCGGCGGTTTTCGGGCGGAAAGAAACCGAATTTCGAGTCGCAAATTGTGTTCTGGGTAGTTGGGCTCTCATATGTCATGTGCAACTAAAAACCTGGGCGAGCATAAACACCCTGTCAGTGTCCCTTTAAGGTTTAAGTATCAAATAAAGAAACGGGAGATTGCGCTCCACTTCTGCCTGGTACAAGTTAAAGACTTCAGGTGTTCAGTCATACCGCTTTCTCCAGACGACCCCTCTGCATCAAACATACTTCTACGTTTTTAAGGTACGCCTTCTTTTATTTGTGTAAACGCTCATGTTAAGAAATGTCAGATAGCGTTTTACTACTGCGTGATGCCATTGAAATACACGGTTTGTCAGTCGTTGCTGCATTGTCTTGGCGTCCTCTCTACAACAGACACCAGACGCTATTTTAAGTAAAATGTCCTGCATTATATTGTCACGAATGACAATTGATGAGGTGATGATAACTGAAGAGACTAAATTTTTAATGGGGCGAACTTGTGCCCGAAACAAAAAGGGAACAGAAGAAAACAGCAGAGCGTCGCGGGCGGCGATGTCGGCGAAACCGCAGTATCGAGCGCAGGGGCGAGACTGACTCCGGCTGGCCACGCGGAGCCCCTTCTGTACACGCGTGGGCTTCTGGAACAATCGGCGTAGAAGGTTCGGCGTGTAGAACATTCTAACCTCGAAGCAGCAACACGGTTCTCGAATTTAGCAGAATATTACATTAGAGTCAACAAAAATGAGTACCAGCGGCCAGGAATCGAAACCTGGCTTTCTGCGTGGAAGGCACGCGCGATAACCGTTAGGCCACGAGCGCGCTGACTTCTTAGTCAGCTGCCCTCGCGGCAATATTTCAAATATTCACGTAATACACATCAGATAGAGCTTCACTACTGTGTGGCTCACATTCAAGACCGCACGTCATAACTAGTGCAGCGTCGGTCAGATCGCCGCTTTACAGGTATAAACAACTCCAAATGCCGGTGTATCAACACTCGTGGTATACGACACCTCTGAAAATTTTCTCGAGGCTCATTGGGCATTGAAAACGTCTACCCTAATGGTGCACAATCAGTTAATTTTGAGATGAACCTTAGCAAGAGCCGAGATTGTCAGGCAAGCCTGTTGTATCCGAGCATTTGCAATTTCTTCTAAATTTCTTCTTGTTTTTCAGATAAATTTCAGAAACCTGAAAATCCTGGGGTAGAGTTACTGAATACTTCCGCTCGAATTAATTTTTGCACTAATAGACATCAGGTATCAAAGAATTTATTTTGCCATTTCGCCCGTGCAAAATCCATAATCGGCATCTCTGATCTTCATCTCCACACTTTCGTAGACGTATTGGTAGGAACTAGAATCACCTCGTTTGTACCAGGTAATACCTAAGCCCTTTGTATGCGGCGTAACTTTGTTTAATTTACGTCCATTGAGATTTGATTGCATGCAACCACGGATTGTGAACCACCAGCCACCACTTATTCGTGATCGGGTGCAAGGGTCATGGTGATAGCTTCCATCGGCGATTACAAACCTGCCTCCGTTCTGGTGCTTCAGCGCATCGTAATCTGAACCTGCGAAAAAGTGGTGTGGATGAATCACTGGCGCTGAACACTCTTAACTATGTTTAGAAAAGCTGTTCAAGCTTAGGTTTTATACAATTTAAAAAAAACAGTGAAAGCTGCGCTACTCCGTTATCTACAGGTGAGTTAAACGGCCAGGGTGACATTTAAAGTTGGCTAATTGTGGCAAAAAGTCGGGTAATTAACACATATTTTTTCATTACCTTTTTAATTAGTAAAAAAATATACATTTGATTCCAATCATAAACTCGCTGAGTGTCATACAAAAACCACCAAATCAGAAGATTTTATAGATACTGTAAGCACGTGGGAGTCGGGGGATGCGCTAAAGTTACCAAACGTGCAACAGGGGCGAGGCTGGGTGGGGCGAAAACGCGAATGAAAAACGTTTACATCTGCCATTACTAAGTTTCTAATTGAAAACAGGTTTATTTTCACTAATTAAAAAGTTAGTCAACACATTAAAGTTTATTTTCTGACTTATAGTGGCAGCTTCACATATACTACTGGTATAGGTCCTTATGGTAAGAAAATGCGAACAAAATGTGCATCGAGAGTTGCAGCAGTCCATAGTTATACCGCCATAGTTACGGTGTTCGACAGTGTTTTCACGTGTGCAGACCTTTAGATCTCATCGTGTGCAAAGATAAAATTAGTGTGTGCTGAAGAATCTCGGGATGCTCTGAATCGAGAATAGATTGCATATAGACCCAATCAAATTTCTGACCTTACGCCATTGTGGTGGCGCTGCTGTCGGCACTACGCATGCGCAGATGCTTCCCCTCAGGCGAATCTTGTTTCTGCGCACGCGCAATGCCCACACCCGGTGAGGGCAAACGCGGGCTTCTTTATAAACAGTGTGTTAGTCGATAAAACGGTAGACGGCAGCTTTGGAATTTGTATATATTAATTGGTGCCACACGTATACGCTCCCATCATATTACAGCCTTTAGAGCGAAAACATCAGGTAACATATAGCGCTTCAGACTTTTGTGCTGTCTATCTGAAGGCGGGAACTTTTCGTTCGATTCTGAACATACACTGCCCATTTCCAATGCATTCATCCTGAAACCTGGCAGTAATATCCGGCCGTTTAGCTGGTGACTACGGACAAGCACGGAGCCCCCTTCGTGCAGCGGGAGAGTCTGTTCTATTACCCAAACATGAAGGCAGCTGATCCGTGTTCTTGAAGCCAGGGACAAACCGTAACCGTAACCACACCGAAAACCGTTTAGGAGAGAATTTTTTTCGGTAACCGTAACCGTAACTGTAACCGTGATGTCTCAACCGGTGACCAATATATACGTTCAACATTTTCTGTTTCAACAATAATACAGCGGAACATGAACGATGATCCCCAAATGCCATCGGCATTTGTAGACACCACAACTTCTCCCCTTTGCTTACTTTCTCTGCGAAAGCAGCCCTGGAAGGGGCGAGGAAGCGAAAACGAAAGCGATCGGCGCGCGGAGCAGGCGGCGTGTCCGAGTTCCAGAGCGCCACTGTGGACGGAGGCACCGACGGCATGCTTCCTTTTCTACGCTCCATTTCAGCTTAACCTGGCAAACGCTGGATTCTACAGGGCTGGTGGGTCAACAAGAGAGCCCGAGCGAGGCACGTGACAACGCATCACGCAATCAGGAACCACTAATAAATTTGACAATTGCTGTATCGCGCTTCCCCGCTCCGCGAATGCGGCCACGGCCCACGGGACAGCCATCTTGCATGTAGTAAAGTCGACCTATTCGAGCGCTGCAGAGGCTGGGCGGCAGCGTACTGAAGACACCTTTTCTGCTGTTTCGCCGTCATTCACCGAATATTTTTTTAAACCTTTTCCCTTTGCCATTAGTCTACAGCGATTAAAATAAAATAAAAAAGGCTCCACCACAACTCATCGGCAAACGCAGAGAGGTGACAAGTACCTAGGGAGCCCTCACAATGTGCATTGAACTAAGCGAAGTTTTATTAGACGAAAGCCCTGGCTCCTCGTTTCATTATTTGGGTTTGCATTTAAACACGTACTAATAAGGGGCCTCCCTCCCCAACTCTCGTAGATTGAGCCTTCGGTTGCCCCCTCTTTAGCCCCCGCCCCCTCTTTTCCTTAATCCTGCGTTGTGACAGGCGTGGTCCATACTAGAGTTATTACAGTTAAACCATCGATCGAAACTAAGCCTGCACGGTACTTGTCGTCACATGCTGATGTAAGGTTGTTATTTCCAGAGTTTGGCTTTAACCTCATAAGCAGTGTCTTCCAAAAGTTCCATCAACCACCAACTAACGCAGCGCTGAAGACAACGCGACAGAGATGGTGAAAGCACCGATACTTACCATTAGGGCTCGAGTAACCGCCGATGGTCAGCTGGTAGTAATCCTTCTTGGAACCGACTTTAAAGGTTGTATAGTGCACAATAATTTTTTCTTTCGTGTTTCTTGTCATTTCAATCCTGAGAACTTGTTTGTTGTTTGGACTGGGTCGTGAGTGCATGTATATTTTCGTTCCCTTTAATAGAAGGAGCAAAATGCGTTTCGGAATAGTGCACACTAGGAATAGAAATGCGTTTAAGAATAGAACACAATAGAAGACCTTAAATAAAATTGTGGGATCAAAGCGTCCCACAATGAAAAAGCAAGTGAGGTCGTTTTTGGGATGACTAGTTATTACTAGAGCCACTGTATATCGCAGCGTAGCTGCCAGAGTAGCGCCACGCTTTTCCCTGTGCCGCCTCTCACCGCGATTGGTCACACGCGGTACCATAGCAAGGAGCCGAGCTGGCTCGGTTTCCATAGCAACCGAGTGACTAGTCGTCACGTGACCTCGCAAGAGCCGTGATGTCACCGGTAAGATGGCAGCGCCCAGAGCTGGTGGATGCGTGCTTGTTCGGTCCGCGGAGTCGTGATGTGCAGCTGCTCGCCGACGATTTCGGACTTCTTCGTGCACTCTGACGCAGGTATAACGTGAGGATCTGAAAGAATGAGACTTTCTACCTTTTCCTGTGCAAGATCGCTCTTGATATTAGCACCTGTGCGACAGCCTCAGTCATATCGCCGTAATGGTGCTCGGATTCCCGGATGTGTTCGAGAATCGATAAGGCTTTTAGCATGTAACTTTCGCATACTCTTGGCTTGGTTTCAACGTTGGAGTGTCTGAGAATCGATGCGAAATGTATGCGTCGCATGTTGGGCCTTGGGGAAGTTGGTTCAGCCCCAGGTAAACGCATAATCACAGAAACTTTTAGCGACGAAGCTCTTGCAATCATTACGTTTTGTACTAATCAACGATTTTACAATATAACTTTTAGGATAGAATTTTCGCATTTTGCTAGCTTCCCTTGAAAGATTAAATTTCTACAGAATCGAAACGAAAGGTATACCTCGCGTGTAGGGCCTAGGGGAAGTTGTTTCAGCACTGGGTCACCAAATAATCGCAGCTACTTTTAGAGAGGAAGCGCCTGCGATCTTTAAACTTTTGTACTAATCGACAATTTTACGAATTGGCAGTTCTGAAGACTTTGATATCACGTGCTTTCGTTGCAATGGCTTACATTTGATCGCAGTGTTTTTTGGATTGTTTTCTTAGTGACAATCTGGCGTTCGCTCAAATGACGTAAATGAATTGACCTGCTATATAACAATGCATCAGCACATACTATTAAACTTAGATGCTCAGAGGTGTGTTTGTCTTTGTAATTAACAAGTTACAGGCTTAATAATTTTTTGCGAGTGTATTACTTATTTTCTGTAGCTGGGCCCGTCTTGTGCTCATTACTTTCAGTGTGCTATGATGTTATCATCATGTGTATGGTTCTAAATGTCCTCCTTGCAATGCCTACAAAGGCCAAAATGACGTCAGGCGACCCCAGCTGACGCATTGGGCACGAAAACTGCGTCACTCGGACGTAGGCGCTCGTCAACATTCCATTCGTCGACAAATATTTGAATGCGCGTCCGTGGCCTGTGAGTGCACTGACGAAACTTATCATCACTTGCGACTGCCAAGTTTCTATGGTGTGCTTAAAAAGCACGGTGGAAGGTTGGGGTCATCGCACCGGTGCCCTAGCATGTCACGACCGCGTGATTTCATAGTTCGCTTTTGAGTTGAGGATTACAGCTAATGAAGAAGTTAAAAAAATCATTTCATGGCCCCTTTAACACGGATATGTGTGCTACAGCAGATAAAGGTAAACTTCAGGACGACCACTTCGGCCTGTCGGCGAGAACACTTCATATCCGGCGTCCTTCTTTTTTGATGGCGTTAACAATCCTCTGAAGACCACCATGCTGTCCTTCTTGGTTGAACCCCGTCGAGGGTACCCCAAACGAGAGTGAGACCGTCGTCGACGTCGCTCCTCGCCAGTCGGTGAGATAATCTCATCTTGGAAGGATGATTGGGTCTTGAAGAAGTATGATGCTAAGCCTACATTCGCTTACTATGGGGCAGTCGAGCAACAGTCATGTCCCGAGGCAACCGTCCTGTCGTGGCCGGCGTAATCGGATTTTGTCCTATGGGAGCGAAGTCCGAAGGTACAAGGACGGTACGTACTGTACGTCCCACGAAGCGGCCGCCATTCAGGTGGCGCGGAAAACGACTCGCCTTGTCCGTGCACCTACGATACTTAGCAGCTTTCGTCGCCCGACAGTCCCTGGGCTGCAAATCGTCTTACTTCCCAGAAGAAACACCGTTCCTCTATCCGTGCCATACCGCCATTCCAAGCGTCTTTTACCACTTTTCAATGAACGAATGGGGATATCATAAATGTTGCCGTCCGGCGTCGCTAGCAGCACGGTTACCATGGCAATCTCCCAGGTCCAAAATGAAGATCAATATTGGCGCTTCTGACGTCGTGCATCTAGATATTTTTGCGTCGTGTCGTTACTCTGGCAGCTACGCTGCCATATAGAGGGGCTCTAGTTATTACCGGCAGTTCTTTTCGAATTATGCAGAGAAGGCTTTGCTTTTGATCGAGCTGACTAGGATGAAGGAGCCCAATAAGCTCTGTTGGACTGCAAGAAAAGTATTTTCAGATGTAAAGCGAGCACTTTCAGTTGGGTTAATTCTTAAAGGGGTCATGAAACGATACCGGGTTGGAATGTTCATGACTTGGCCCAAGTATACTCGCACAAACTGCCTCTCATTCAGCAGCTTTGGAAGGGGGGGGGGTGGATCTGTGGCCGGAGAAAGAAAAAGACGCCGTTCCAAAAGGGGTATTCAAACGAGGGAGAAATCCCGGGGATTTCTCCACGGCCTGCGCATCCCGCGACGAAAACGTCAGGCTTTGCGATGTGCAAAAGCCTCGCGTTTTCGTCTCGTGATGCGCGCGCGCCGGGGAGAAATCCCTGGGATTTCTCCGTCGTGTGAATACCCCTAAACGGACGCTTTTCAATGTTCTCCAAGGAAAAGTCACCGCCCACGGGCCGGGGAACTGTTGAGGCTTCGGCCGGTACTAAGGGAACTATGACTGAAGAATACCGGACCATCCTGCCACATTTACCAACCGGAGAAATGGTAAAGAACAGCGTGGTGTTGCACTGCGACACCGGTGGACGCCCATACCGGGCCGAAGATTTCGTACGACCGTTACAACAGGCTGGAGTATTGTCGGAGTTGGCAGGTCTCGGAGCCTATCAGATGGGTCACGTGTGGCTCCTCAAGTTGAAAACACCAGAGGCCAAGGAGAAGCTGCTGCAAGCCGGTGAAATCCAGGTGAAGGGGCGTCGCTGCCTAGCGATTGACCCATACCGGAAAGAGGTCAGGATGAAGCTGCATTGGGTGACCTTTGACGTGCCCGTCGACACTGTCCGCCGCGCTTTCGAGCCGTACGGCGAGGTAAAGAGCGTCGTTCGTGAGATGTGGAAGGTGGACGGACTCGTGGGCGTCGAGTCTACAACGCTGTCAGTCGTCCTAACTCTCCGCCAGGACTTAACACTGGAGAGCCTGCCGCATCAGCTCCGATTCTATGGGGGCACGGTCCTGGTAGTGGCTCCCGGGCGTGCGCCCGTTTGCCTACGTTGCCGACGCACTGGGCACATACGGCGCGAGTGTAGGGCGCCTTGGTGCTCCGAGTGTCGTGGTTTCGGGCACGAAAGCACGGACTGCACCCGCACTTACGCCCGGGTTGTGGCAGTGCACAACGATGGTGGCGGCGTCAACGAGGAACTGATGGACGAGGTCGAGGCCGAGGAAGCTGCAAGCGTGGCCGCGGGTGCGAACAGTGAAGGTGCACACGGTAGCAATACTCAAGCACCTACTGAGGCACCGAATACCAAGGATGAAGAACGACAAGGAAAGTCGGAGATTGAGCAGACTTCTTCGATGACGCAAAGTAGCCAAGACAGGACTGTGGCTGGATCTGGTACAACTAAAACCTCCGAGGGCGAGAAACACGGCAACGACATGGACTTCAACACGGCGATGATTAAGCGAAGACACGAAGGGGCAGCTGCGGCTGTGGTTGGACCAGGTGAGCAGCATCGGCAGCGCTTGGAACCAGAGGGGGATGATGTCAAGAACAAGAAAAGTCGCGGGGGGTCTCCAAGGCGGTCATCGTCCTTGTCTCAAGGCAGCCCGCCGCCCGAGTAACAGTTTGTCATTGAGGCATTATGAGCTCTTTGTGCGTACACGCAAATGACCACACCAGTCCTTGAAAAGCCATTGCGTGTAGGCACTTTGAATGTTCGAGGTCTAAGTGATAGGCGCAAGCAGTATCAGTTGAATCGCCTGTTTATTGACCAAGAGCGAGACATAGTTGCAATACAAGAGACAAAGGTGGAGAGCGATGAGCGCACTGAGAGCATCTTACGACCCTTTACATCGCGGTACAACGTTTGTGTGAGTCATGCAGTAGGAACTTCCGGAGGTTGCTGTTTGTTCTTAAAGGATTCGATCGGTATAACTGTACAGTCTGTTGTCACAGGTCTAACGGGTAGGCTTGCGATTTGTGATTTTACATACTATTCGACACACTGGCATGTCATTTGTCTGTACGCGCCGAATTCTGCAGTGGACCGCAAAATCTTCTTTGAATTTGTCCATGGTTGCTGTATGTGCGAACGTAATGTTATTTTGCTTGGAGATTTCAATTGTGTCTGTTCAGCAAATAGACAAAACCGGAGTGACCCCGTACGGAGATGCCGGCACGTTGGTATTGAATGACGTCGTCACCGAGGCAGGTCTTTATGACGTTGCGGAATGCATCGGTCACGTGGGAACCGTTCAGTACACTCATTTCCAAGGAGTCAGCCACGCTCGGTTGGACAGAGTTTACATATCATTAGAACAAGTGCCAGTTTGCAATGAATATCGAGTGTTTCCGGTTTCGTTCAGTGGCCACTGCTTAGTTTCTTTTGTTTTGGGAAGCACGCGGAGGCGACCAAAGTTTTCTTGGGAACTATGGAAGTTGAACTGTCGACTCTTAGACGACGAAGGGTTTACAAAATTGGTACGAGGCCTCTTAAGCAAGTTAGAAGAAGTTTCAAGCAACTACGCAGCTGAATGGGAGGGTTTTAAACAAGAGTTTAAAATGATAGCCATAGAAAAAGCCTGTGCTGTAAAGGCACTTCAGAGACATGAGGAGGCGATCATGCGTAGAAACCTTCAAACGCTCGTCAGAGAAGAAAGTAAGTCACCGGGCGAATTCAAAAACGATATACGTGAATTGAAGGAAAAAATGGAAGTCCTAGATCAAGAACGTTGTCACTGAGCTATTGTCACAGCACGAGCGGAAAAGTTCGCTGTAGGGGAATTTCCGACAAAAAAGGCGTTGGGCATGGAAAAACGTTATGCACGAAAGAACACAATCAGCGAAATCGAAGAGGATTCAAAGATTATGAAGTACCAAACAGATATTGAACAAGCGTTTTTTGAGTATTATTCAAAATTGTTCGCGCACAGCCCAGTCGAAGTGACAGAATTTATGGAGGAGTTCTTAGTGCTTTTGCCGAAGTTAAATGAGGAAACTAAGGAATTTCTTGAGATGCCGATCACCGTGACAAAAATAATAAAAGCAATAGATGAATTGAGTTCTGGAAAAACACCTGGACCCGACGAAATTAGTGCAGCTTTCTATAAGATCTTTAGAGATGAAGTTGCGCCAGTGCTACACAATGTTTTTAACGAGGCCTATGAAAGAAAACAACTATCAACCTCCTTTGTGAGGTCTCACACTGCGTTAATACCCAAGACCGGAGATATTGTCAAATTGCGTTCGGTTACATCCTATAGGCCAATCAGCTTAACAAACGTAGACTACAAAGTACTAATGAAGATTTTGGCACGACGGCTTCAAGGAGTAATAAGAAAACTAGTTGGTTCACACCAAACGTGCGGAATAAAAGGAAGATCGATCACAACAAATATTCACACCGCTCGAAGTGTACTAGAATGCTGTGACGCAACGAGTGATAAAATTGCAATGCTCCAGATTGACTTCGAAAAAGCATTCGATCGTGTGTCACATGAGGTTTTAATGGCGATAATAGAACATGTAAACGTAGGCTCCGTAATCATAGAGGGTGTTCGTATGGCGTACGAGGGATGCACGACAAGCCTGATTGTGAACAAGTCAGTTGGTAAACGTATTGGCGTCCTCCGGTGTGTGCGACAGGGTTGCCCTCTGTCCCCGCTTTTGTTTTGCATATACATCGAGTCTTTCTGCTTGAGCGTAGTTAAAAGCAGCGTCATTCGGGGCTTTATGCTACAAGCATCCGAGGTGCGAGTACTGGCCTACGCAGACGATATGGCGTTGTTTTGTGCAAACAGAGAATGCGTACGAGAGGCGATAGCATTAATAAAACGATTTTGCAATAGAAGTGGTAGTGCCGTAAACTGGGAAAAGCGCATAGGTTTTTGGCATGGGAAGTGGGACGTGAAGCCCAGTGTGTTTGAAAACGTCAAATGGGTCTCGTCACCGGTAAAGTATTTAGGGGTCCCCCTGGAAAGCTATCGGGACAGTGACCCGTTTTGGCGGACCCAGGTAGTCGAAGTGCAAGAAGAAGCTGAGAAGTGGAGAGGAAATTATCTGGTCGGTTTTCGCCCGATCCACTGTTTGCAATGTGTTCCTAATAAGTAAATTGTGGTATGTGCTCCAGGTTTTACACTGTTCCAGGGTAAATATCCAAAAACTGCATCGGGTGTTTGCGGTCTTCATTTGGGGCTCTTCCTATGAGCGCACAAGCCGGACTAGTCTTTTCCGCAGAGTGAGTGATGGAGGCCTGGCGCTATCTCATTTGTTTTTGAAGCAGCTGGTAAATCGTTTCTTTTTCTTACGTAAAGGACCCGTTTTTGAGCACAGTTTGTCAAGTGCGATTGTGTAATGTTCTGCCTGAGTACATAGTATTCTCAGAGTATGGATATGCTGGGTGTATTTTCGGTTATATGCGCGAAGTGGTTGGAGCGCACAAATTCTTAAGAGCACGCTTTTCGTTGGAATATTTGAGTGAAGTCACTAGGAAAAAACTGTATCAAGATCTTGTTGACGTTACTCTGCCGGTTCCACTGTATAGAGCTCTGTATTCTACAGGTTCGGGGCAGGATGTCCTCAAACGTGTTAAAAGAATGTCCGTTCCAGCGTGCGTCAAAACATTTTTTTTTAAGTTGCACACCGGTACTCTGCTTGTTAAAACGTGGATGGTGGAGAAGGGTATGTTTGTCGCGTGGGGTGATCACTGTTTTTTGTGTAAGAAACCTGAGTCAGTTGAGCATGTCTTCTTGGACTGTTGGGACGCTATATTTTTCTGGGATGTGTTGCAGCGTACTCTAAAAAAGGAGTTTCCTCTGGATTCCCATGGCATCCGGTTTCTAGCAGTTGAAAACGAGAATTGTGTGCCTTTCGATTTTGTCATGTTGCTTGGCCTTCACAGCATATGGAGATGTCGCATGGCGGTTCGCCATGCAGATGTTGACACGAGGCCTGTGGGGGAATACTTTTCCGAGTCTGTCCGTTATATTGTCGAAGTTTGGAAGGTTCGATCAAATGTCCCGGAGTGGTTACCAACAATAGAAAAACTGTCAAATGTAATTTTTTTAACCGTGCCACGTCAGTCGGTAAGCGATTGACGGCACTTTTACAGTACTGTACTTTTTGGTTGCACTATGTCAATGTCGGCAATAAAGAAAAAAAGATCGGTGGCCGAGTGGGCTAAAGCGCACACCCAGCTCGACGCGCGTGGAGCGAAAGCTCGCGCTGCAGAACCCAGGGATCCTGGGCTTAATCCCCACCCCTGCCCGTTTCGATCTGGATGAGCATCGTACCGGCGTGCGGTCGTGTATCACTACTGCGTGGTGCACGTAAAAGACCCCAGGCTAGCGGTTGTACTGCACTGGCTAAATTGCTCATCTACAGTGAGTGACTCGTCGAAACTTTAAATGGCTGACCAACTACACGCTGTATAAATATCCCCACAACCCAAATTTTTTTTTCAGCAGCTTTGTCGCGGTGAAATTGCGAGGACAAAAGAGGACTATTTCTTTCAGTCTTGCCTTCGCAAAAGCATGATGATAATTGAAACATCACGCGCATCATATGTTCAACCATATAGAGTTAACTACATTTAACCCTTACGCCCTTATCGAAACCGTTTCTCGTTACCACCGCTAGGGGAGTCTTTTCGGCTTCTGGTTGTCCAAGATAGGGAGCCTTCATACACAGGCGCCACGTCTGTCTTAGGGTGGTGGCATCTCGGCCATTTCTGTCCCCAGAATGCACGCGCTACGGTCTCGTTCGAAGCGAGCGCTTAGCTCTGCCCGGTGCTTTGGCGCCATTTTAAGGCCCATTTGGCACGCGCAGGCAGTTTTCAATACAACAATGGGTGTCTTCACCCTGTGACAGACGCACATCGAGGCACCCTAGTCCAAGAGATCATGCCAATCCCTCTATCTGCGTCTGAACGTAATGAAAAGAAACCTGCCCTTTCAAATTTATTTACACAAATACTACAAGGTGTAGTATTTTCGCCATCATCTTAAAACGAATATCGGAGAAACCTCTAGTACGTACTACCATACGTTTTGCCAATTTTTTCTTCTAAGTAACGTCAATTTTAAAATTTCCTGAAAATGCGCACAAAGCGGTAAAAGCGGTCATATTTTTGGATTTTATTAAACACCTACAGCGCTTTCAGGGGAACATCTAAGGGCCGTACTACCTTCTACGTCTTCATAACGAACCTTCAAACAAATCAATACTTCCTTGCATACTTGAAACTCAGGTTTGTGTGGCGAAATTTGCCCACTGAGTGACGATCGTGGTGATCGTCACTCAGCCGTCACCCGTGCCACACGGGCAACTCGAATACCATTTTCAACGAATGACATTTGAGCGGACGGCCAATCAGCGCGCGACACTCCGGGCGTGGCGCATTCCACGCGCGACAGATTGCCAGCTGATTCGCCGATCACACAAATGTCATTCGTTGTAAATGGCATTCGAGTTGCCCGTGTGGCACGGCTATAAAAGGAGCTGTGCGACAATTTTAACTTTGAAAGAATTCGCATCTTCTACTTTTGACATTGTTTATCTTGTCACAAAGGACAGAAAACACACCTCCTTCCTTCGAAATGTTGCGATTTCGCCGCGTAATCGCGAGGCAAAAGTTAGAATATTTCCCGACTTTGCAGCTGCGAGTGGCGGTCATGAGAACCACGCGACATGACGTTAATGGGGGACTTGTCAAAAGTTAGGAAGTTGTGCAAATACCTGCTCGATAAAAGGTAATTTTTCTATAAATCTTGTCGTTCCAAGATAAATAGTAAATGCGTCACAAAAGTAGTATCATTGACGAAACTTTTAATATACGGAGATTTAGTGGCACCATCTACCCGAAGTCAACAAAACCGTCAGCTCTATCTGCTACCGCGAACAGCCGCCAGAAGCCGGAGGGGGAGGGGGCAGAGCCGGGCGAGGATGGCCGGACCCGGATGAGACTTTCCTCCTTTCGCCATGTTGATCGCGCAGTGCAAGCACGTGGTCACGTGGTCGCGAGCGGATGAGTTCTCGCTGTTCACCGATGACTCTAGAGAGAGAGCTTCACCGCAACCCCGCGCCTTCCCCATTGACGTCACAGGCACGTGATTCGGAAATTAGGAAGGAGTTGAGAGGTGCCGAAAACCTCAATCTTTGTTCATTTTTAAAATAAAAACTAGGACATGCGGGCAAAAGCTGTTGTTTATTCTTTACTTCATAAAGGTCGAGACACCAACTCCCAAAGTATTTAAGCAGAGTACTCAAATTGATGCACAGCTCCTTTAAGCTTAAGTTCATACGCAGCCTATGCGAAAAGCGCGAGGTCCTGGCTTTCAGTGTCCCTGCCAAGCATGCGCGGTCGTGCAGCGCAAGCACTGTTCAGGGCTACACGGTCGCGCTTCTAGCATCGGCTGCGTCTATACTTAAGCTGAAACGAAATGTAGTTGAGAAAAACTCTTGATAGAATCCCTTGCATTTTTTGTCATGAGGTGTCTGGGAGTGCCGAAGCTGAGTATTTTAAGGATTTACATGACACCCTCAAACGTGTAGCGCATAGAAGCTTACAAAACTCGTCACTGTGACATCGAACAACAATACAGCGAACTAACGTCTCGAATGTTCAGGCTCCGCCATCGGTGCCCGTCTTCAAATGATTGCTTCACCAGCCACGAAAGACCGCCATTAGCATGTACAGATGATATGTCGAAGTGACCAGATTAAATCTCGGAAAGGGTCTATTGTTTGTTCTGATAATTAAGATGGAATGCTCGTCAAATGAAATTATTTATCAGGGCTTGTTTTCATTGGAGAGTATCACAGCCAATCATAAATCAAGTAATTAAGCCATTTGAAGCTACATCACAAGTCGTTTCAGACAGCTAACATTATTTTTAATGACTGGTTTTATCTCACGTCTGAACTAAAATTAAATGTTACCTTTGCATGATGTTTTCTGTTTAACGAAAAATCCGTTTTCTGCCTGAACCTATTTCTGTCGGTGAGATATGTGACCTTACCGACAGATCTGACGTGACGGACGTTGCATGTTAACCACTTCCCGTTACGTTACCACATGACGTGACGTGACGGTGGTACCTGACAACTTGACACCAGAACGTATTTTCCGTTCAATGTGTTTGGCGGAAATTTTAGGCTTTTTTTTATCAGTTCCTGGTTGCCATGTCGAGATGGCACATGCACAGAGGTTAATATTTCGTACTTACCTATCCAGTAGGATGAACTATGGGAATTGTAAAATCCATCATTGTAGTCTTTTTTGGATCTCTCAAATTCGGTGCCCTCACCTTCGGTTTTTGACCGACGTTGAATCACCTGGAAGTCGATCGAAGAGTCAGCATGAAGCGAAGCTCGCTTCCGGATTCTTCACGCTCCCCCAGAATGTAATCTTGAGATTTACGTCTCAAAGTGCCCGCTTTTCTCATATGCGGCTTGGGGAAGCAAGCAGACACGCTGAAGCCGTCTGGCAAGAAGGGTCTGGGAGTCGGAGGAGCCCATCTTGACGCATGCATACGTTCCCGAGCGCCATAGCGCGAGACAATAGACACCGCTGGTCGAAGCAACTCAAGAATCATGATGCGGCCAACCCGCTGATGACTTAATTGCATTGTTTTCAGCGCCTTAGGTTTATTGGGTGTTTTTTTAACTAATTGCGTGCCCGCTGGTGTTCTTGTCCCGTTACCCCCCCCCCCCCCACACACACACACACGCACACACAGGCACCCTAAAACAACCCCCCCCCCCTTTCCTCCTTTCCGGAATCCGTCCGAGGCCTCTTACGCCTCTGAATATTTGGCATGTATATGTATATGAAGTTTTGGGATCGTGTGCAGGTTACAAATCTCGGATTGTGGAGCTCGGTGCATTGGTGCTCGCAGGATGTTTTACTGGCCTGAACGTTTTGCAACAAGCCTTATCTTGCATGTCATTTCCGTGTACGATGCTCTTCTCTCCGCTCTTTAAGAAAGCACGTTTATTTTATAAACTTTCCTTAAGCTGGCATTGATACCCCCAAATGCATTTTTTTTACCACACAATTCAACATGATATTTAGGCATTACTAGAGCCCTGGGAAGATTGTTAAACCATCCGAATCAGATCCGCATCCGCAATGTTTAAAACTATTATATCCGCATACTTCGTATCCGAATCCGAACAGCATTAGCGAAATTGGGAACAATATCCAACTCCCAATCCGCACATTTATTTTATATTAAAAAATCAAGTGCGGAAGGAGGGTTCTACTTTCTTGTGGCTTCTACGTTTTGGGTTTTCGTGTGGCATGAAGAAAGCTTTTCGCTCTTTCCTTTTCCGAACAAGAAGACGCTTTGCCGGGACGATGAATGTCCCTGCGTTTTTAATTTTAAAAGGACAACATTTTCGGCGAGAAAGAACGCTCGAAAGCAAGCCTTGGTCAGAATCAGGTCTTGGATTATTTGTTTACTGATTGGCACCTTTTCTTTCTAGTAGATTAATCTGCTCCCTTAAAATATTGGATGATGCACTTAATACTGTCACTCCCTTATTCACTACACACTTTGCGGTCAAACACGATTATGCGCCACTTCGGCAAAAATGTAGAACCAGATCAGCGGATATCAGCATCCGTTTTGTATCCGCAGCCACTGGCTTCCGTATCCGATCCGCAAACCGCCATATCTGATTAAATTTATTCGCATCCGCCAGTTGACGGCGGATATCCGCAGATGATCCGCGGGAAATCCGAGGTTATACAGGGCTCTGTATTTCGGCAGATCGGACCTGCGCTGACCTCCCAGCATCAGAAGAGTTTATGTATTAATGACCTCAAAACTGCAGCGCTGATAAAATTCACGTAATTTCTTAAATCGATGCCGCATATCTGCCTGCAAGTCAAATAGAGTAGGAAAAGTGTAATTTACCTCGTAAGTGAGTCCGAGTGCTACGGTTCAAGCGTTTGCTTGCGTGTAGAAAGAGGTGAAAAGCAAACAAAGAGACGCCGATTTTTCTGCATTCTCGACGATCACGGGGCAAAATTCTCAATAAGCGACCGTCATACGAAGAGCTGAACTGTGGTGAATGCGTGTCGGTCGAACGCCAAAACCCAACCTAGAACCGACACTAAGAAGTCCGGTACTACTTGGCTCATTAGCATATAGAGCAGTTAGATGCCCCCCTCAACTACCCCCTTCAAAGCTTTCTCTTTATTACCGCAGAAAGTTGATCCCGTGTATAGTCAGATAGTTCACACCAGAATTATCTGACCTGTCATGCGCAATTAATCTGCGTGAGCGTCAGTAAAACAACATATATTAAAAGGGCACTGACACCGCAATGGTCGTAGTTATTTCTGTTGTCTAAAGCAATGCAAGTTTAAATTATAGACACGCAAATTAAAATACCACTACGCAAAAAAAAAATTTCACGCGCGCGCGTGTTTTCTTTTTTGCGTTTTTTTATTTTTTGTTTGTTTTTATTTGTGACGTAATCGATTATGAAATTAGAAGTTTGTAAGCGGCATTTTTATATTATTTATTAACGGCATTCGTAAAATATGTCTTTTTTTAACGCAATTGCGAACGCATTACGGCTCCCTTTTTTTATAATGCCGAAAATCGGAGTCCAGAGTGATGTCGCCTCTAGGCCTTTTACCCTCCCTGGGAAAACATGGCGGTGCTCGACACATATAGCACCGATGATAATCGGTGAGTCGAGGAATTAGGAGAAGTGTTTTTTGTTCACGTGCCGGACGACCTCTAACACTTTGAAAGGGAAATCGTCAAACCGTCAAATGGGTTTGGTGTCTGTGTGCCGTTGTGTCTGTTAAGAGTCCGCCGGGGCAGCCTTTCACGCAGAACCGTTCCCTTCGACCTCACACCGTTTCGAAGACTTTGAGATCGCTGAGGGCCCTAAAATAACTTCAAACTCGAAAGTGAAGCGTCGTCTGCTCACAGCGATAGGCGGCACGCAAGCCGTTGATTGCGGCACTTCGTGCCGGTTCGGCACTTCGGGCCGGAACACGGCACGTCGGGCCGGTTCGGAGTCGTGAGAGAAACTCGAGTTGCAGGACGACTGGATCTTTGACGTCACTGCACTGGCGCGCATTGCGCGGGAACTTCAAATTCGGCTTTTGGAAATTGTTTTTAGAGCGCAGCTCTGAGGCGCCCGTTTCTGGCTTGAGCGGCGTCGCCGTCGCCCTCGACGTCGGCGTAACCGCGCGTGTTGCATTATGGGAATAATGAAACCGGGCGTGACCTCGCGTTGCATTATTGGAAAAGTTCCCCGCTAAATTTAGCGGGAAATTTTTCTCCCTAGATTTAGCGGAGAAATGTTTTCGCTAAATATAGCGGTGAATTTTTCCCCTTAAATTTAGCGGAAAATTGTTCCCCCTAAAATTTAGCGGAATCATTTCCGCACTACGTTTAGCGGAAAAATTTCCGCTAAATTTAGCGCAAAAATATTTCCGCTAAACTTAGCGGAAACATTTCACCGTCAAAGTTAGCGGAAAAATTTCCCGCTAAATTAAGTGAAAAAAAATTTCCCGCTGCGGAAAAATGTCTCCGCTAAATATTGCGAAAAAATTTCCGCGGTAAAATTAGCAGAAAATTTCCCCGCTAAATTTAGCTGAAAAATATCCCCGCTAAAATTAGCGGTAACATTTTCCCGCTAAATTTAGTCAAAAAAATTCCACGCTAAGTTTAACGGAAATATTTCCTCGCTAGATTTCATACCGATCGCCTAGTCATTTTGTTGGGGGATTTTAACTGCGTTTGTGCACCAAAGAAAAGATCGAACGGAGCACGATATAAAGGTGCCAGTTCTAAATACTTGTGCGATATGATGCAGTGGTGTGAACTGGAAAACGTTGCTCACTACTCATCAAGTGCAAAAGGCCTGCAGTTTACGCACTTCCAAGGAGCTAGCCACGCGTGTTTAAACAGGGCCTACGTTTCTCTCGAACTTATCGCGATAAGCAAACATTACACACTGCATCACGTGTTTTTTTAGCGATCACTGCCTTGTTCCTTTTATGTTGTACTTTTTTTCCGGGGAGCTAACAAGCAGTTCATAATGGTTAACAAGAAGTTCAGTTTGGAATGGTGGAAATGTAACACTAAGTTATGAGATGACGATACCTTTGTAGATAGTGTTCGAGAAAGTCTCGGCTCTTTCACTCGCGCAGAGGGTGGTATCGGTGAAAAATGGAGCGTTTTAAATAAGAGATAAAAATAAATGCCCTCCAAAGATCGAGTTTTTTTTTTTTTTTTTTCTAAACACGAGGAAACGAAACACATACGAGAGCTAAGCTGCCTGCTACAGTAGGTAATGCACCAAGAATGTCGTTTAGACGACATAATCAGGTTGGAAAGATAACTCGCTCCTGATACCGAACGATATATAAGGGAGCCATGGTGCGATCGCGTTTAAACGGTTATCGCTTGGCGAGATACCAACAAAACGAGCATCGGGAATGGAAAAGAAGTACGCGCCTGGCAATGAAATAGGCGACATTTTGTTTTAGGAGTGCTTTCTAGTGAGAGCAAAAAATGAAAGACGTTCACAAATCCTTGTAATGCGAAATCAGAGCGCAGCTCTTGAGGTATTTTTATTTTGCGATATACCGTGGTAAACAATTTGAGATATAAATATATATATATATACAAATACAGATCACTCTCCTCACATACTGGTTGTGCACCCTCCCCCTTTTCCGTGTCCTCTTACTCCTTCGTACCCTCCTCCTCTGCTTCCCTACCTTCCCCTTCTCCTCCTTCTCTTCTCCTCCTCCTCTCCTCCCCTGATACTCTCCGCTCCCCCCCTCAGTTTCCCCACTAAATTTAGCTGGAGAATTGATGCCACGTGTCCTCAACACCAATTCTATTTCCCCGCTAAATTTACCGGGGAAACTGAATGCGCAGTGTTGCATTATGGGACGTCGTCACAGACCTACACACCAATTCAGTTTCTTCGCTAAATTTAGCCGGGAACTGAATTGGCGTATATGTCTGTGACGTCGCATCATGCAACGCGCGCGGTTACGCCGATGGCGACGCCAACGGCGGCGGCGATGGCGACGCCGCTAAACGCGAAAACGGGCGCCTAAAGCGCAGACCGCATGGCGCGTTTTTGCTCGCGATTCAGGCGCGTCGGCGTCAAACTGACGTCATTTCCGGCGCGCGGGCGCGCGTTTTCGCGGGAGCGTTGGTTTCCAGCCGACCCAGAACAAGACGCGCGCGCCGAGGCGTCGAAGCGGCTCTCGCCCAATGAGGGTCGGTCGAACTATCACGTGATCCTGCACAGTACGCTGTTTCGTATTCAGCACATTTCGAAGTGTTCAAACGCATTTTTATTTTCCATATAAAAATTGAAAAGGTGTTTCTTTTTGACACACAAACCCATTTCATTGACTTATTTGTTCATTTAATTCTCGTTTTGTAGTATTTGCGTCAAAATTTACATCGCGTGTTGAGAATTCTGTTATCTGGCAGC
This sequence comes from Ixodes ricinus, assembly GCA_037355805.1. Taxonomy (NCBI): domain Eukaryota; kingdom Metazoa; phylum Arthropoda; class Arachnida; order Ixodida; family Ixodidae; genus Ixodes; species Ixodes ricinus. The sequence goes on along the minus strand of JAZHYW010019031.1, from coordinate 27,169 downwards.
GCTGATATCGCGCGGCCGGCGGCGCTTGGCTTTGTCTGCATGCGGGTGCCCCCGCGTCACGACGCGCTATGAACGCGCGAGCGTTCATAGCGCGTCGTGTTTTCGCGTGCTGAAAAACGCGCCATGCGGTCTGCGCGCCATGCGGTTTGTCGCGCCATGCGGTTCGTCCAATATTATGAGGAGCTTTCCAGTTATCGAGCGCCGAAGTTGACGGAGTTTGAAGGGCTTTGTATGCCATTAATGACGAAGCTGACGATGACCCTAAAGAAAAACTAAAACAGCCAATACTGTTGTGCCAAGTTGAAAAAGCGATATACCATATGAAACCCGGAAAATCGCCTGGGCCGAATGGTTAACATAGAAGTTTGGGCTGGTTGGCATTTCATGATTAAAAATTAAAACAGCGCAAGGACACGGACAAGAACGAGAAGGTAGACGAACAAGGCGCTGACTTACAACTGAAGTTTATTCGTGCTAACATCAAGTATAAATACTGTAACGTCATAACAGACAAACAAAATAAAATACATGACATGGACGCCAAGTGCTGCTTAGCCACCGTTATGCGCTGTCACTGTGTGTCTAAAAAGCAAAATTCCTTATCAGATAAAGATAGTGAAGCAGTGCTGACACAGTATTCCCCCAGTCTTCCAATTTCCCGCGCCTCAATGATTTCTCGAGTGAGTTTGTCTTTACTTTTCCGAATCACTTCAGACTTGTCGAAGACAGAACTGCAACAACAGTCTCTGCAATGCAGGCCCAGGTGACCTGACACAGCTCTAAGACCGGATCCAAGACCGGATGGTCTTGGAACAGAATTTTATAAATCCTTCAAAAAGCAAGTTGCACCTTTATTTCTTTGTGTCTTTAGTAAGCGTACCGTTTTAAAGCTTTTCCTCCGTCCTTTCCATGAACCCATACGATTTTAATTCACAAGTGGGAAGATCACGGGAAGCTCCGCCAAAGTAGGATCCTATCGTCCTATTACACTGACAAATGTTGATTACAAACGTTAAATGAAAGCGTTAGCAGAACGGTTACAGAGCGTTACAAGAAATATAGTCGGTCCGCATCAAACATGTTGTATTAAAGAGAGAAGTATTGTCACGAATGTATATTGTCACGAATGACAATTGATGAGGCGATTATAACTGAAGAAACTAAACGTTTAATGAGGTGAACTTGTGCCCAAAACAAACAAAAAGGAAACAGAAGATAACAGTAGAGCGTCGCGGCGTCGATGGCGGCGTAACAGCAGGATCGTACGCTAGGGCGAGACTGATTTCAGATCGCCACGCGGTGCCCCCATGTACACGCGTTGGCTTCTGGAACAATCACCCTAGAAAGTTAGGCGACTAGAACATTCGTACCTCGAACAAGCAACAGAGTTCCCGAATGTACCAGAACATTAAATTGCAAGAATAAATAAAAGACGCGTCACCCTCTGGAAATAAACCCTGGCTCTTCACGTGGGAAACAAGCACGATAACCGTTAGGCCACGGCCGCACTGCCTACTTGGTCAACTGCGCGCGCGGCATTACTTCCCCCTCTTAAAAAGTGCATCGCCCCGATGCAGCGCAAAACAAAACAAAGCACATAAAAAGAAACGGTAAACTAAGGAGTCTTTTGGCACACATAAGGTCCACAGCCTTATCGAGCGTAGTACGGCTTTAGACGAACGACGTGGACGACTTGAGGTCGTGGTGGGCGGCTTGATGATGTTCTTGCTCCGTCGGGCATCACCTCGTAGTTCAGCTCCCCGAGGCGACGAAGTACCTTGTATGGTCCAAGGTACCGTTTCAGCAATTTCTCACTGAGGCCGCGGCAACGGATGGGCGTCCGCACCCACACCCTGTCTCCGGGCTGGAAGTGGCCGTCCCTGCGATGAAGGTTGTAACGGCCCGCGTCGACGCGTTGCTGGTCTTGAATCAGGAGTCGAGCGAGCTGGTGGACTTCTTCGACCCGTTGAGCAACCACCTGGGCGTCGTCGCTCTCACTGTCAGCTGGCTCATGGGCAGCATCGCGTCCAGCATGGTCGTTACATTCGGACCATGTACCAGCTGGAAGGGTGTGAATCCAGAGGTCTCGTGAACCGCTGTATTGTAGGCGAACGTGATGTAGGGCAACACCTCGTCCCACGTCTTGTGCTCTACGTCGACGTACTTAGACATTATGTCGGCGATTGTCTTGTTGAGCGGCTCCGTCAACCCATTGGTCTGCGGGTGGTACGCAGTTGAACGATGATGGCTGGTGTGACTGAGTCGGAGGATTTTCTTGGGTCAGCTGTGCCATGAACAATGATCCGCGATCTGTAATCAAAACTTCTGGAGCGCCGTGCCGGAGGACGATGGACTCGATGAAAAACTTGGCGACTTCAACAGCAGTGCCTGAAGGAAGGGCTTTCGTTTCTGCGTACCGCGTGAGATAATCTGTGGCGACGATTATCCACCGGTTTCCCAGGGTCGACGGCGGAAAAGGACCAAGTAGATCCATTCCGATCTGTTGGAACGGTGCAGTTGGCGGAGGAATTGGCTGCAGGAGACCTGTCGGCTTCGTCGGCGGTTTCTCGCGTCGCTGGCACTCGTGGCAGGATCGGGTGTAGAAGTGGACGGTTTTGGGGAGCTTGGGCCAGTAATACTTTTCACGAATACGGGCCAGTGTCCGGCTGTACCCAAGGTGTCCGGACGCCGGGTCGTCGTTACATGCTTGAAAAATCTCCTCTCGAAGGTCGGTCGGGATTATCAGCAGTCACGTCGAGTTGTTGTCCCCAAAGTTCTCTTTGTAGAGCACATCTTGTCGAATGGCGAAGGTCGGCAGGGTTCGTGAGAAGACACAGGGCACGGTACTCCCGCGCCCTTCCAGGCACTAAATTATTGCGCGCAGCTCACGATCGTCTCGTTGACGTCGTGCATGGTCGTCTGTCGTCACTACTCCTAGGAAGTACTCGTCGTCATTGTCGTCGCTGCTGCCGGAAGGTGTTTCGACAGGGGCCCTGGACAGGCAGTCGGTGTCGCTGTGCTTGTGGCCTGACTTGTAGAGTACAGTCATGTTGAACTCTTCTAGTCGGAGACTCCATCGAGCGAGGCGTCCTGAATGGTCCTTGAGGTTCGCAAGCCAGCAGTGCGAGTGATGGTCTGTGACTACGCGGAAAGGGCTCCCGTACAAGTACGGGAGGAACATCGTGATTGCCCAGACGACCGCAAGACATTCTTTTTCAGTCGTGGAGTAATTTCTCATCGATTTGGACTGCGTCCGACTTGCGTAGGCGACGACTCGCTCGGTGCCTTCTTGCACTTGAACCAGCACCGCTCCAAGTCCTGCATTACTAGCGTCCGTGTGAATCTCGGTTTCCGCATCCTGATCAAAATGTCCAAGGACCGGAGGAGTCTGGAGTCTTTGCTTTAGCTCGTTGAAAGCCTGCTGCTGCTCCTCGGCCCATTCGAACTTCTCGGCGTCCTTCGTGAGGTTTGTGAGCGGTGCGGAAATCCTTGCGAAGTCGCGAACGAAGCGTCGATAGTAGGCACAAAGTCCAAGAAATCTTCGCACGGCCTTCTTGTCTGTCGGCGCTGGAAATGTTGCGACGGCGCGAGTCTTCTCGGGGTCTGGGCGGACGCCTTTGTTACTAACCACGTGGCCTAGGAACTTCAATTCGTCATAGGTGAACCGGCACTTTGACGCCTCGAAGGTGAACCCGGCGGTCTGTATGGCTTGGAGAACAGTTCGGAGTCGTCGCAAGTGCTCGTCGAAGTCAGTTGAAAATACTACGACGTCGTCAAGGTTGACGAGACAGCTCTGCCACTTCAGCCCTGCCAGTACGGTGTCCATGACTCACTGGAAAGTTGCTGGCGCTCGTGCATAGTCCGAAGGGCATCACCTTGAACTCGTACAGTCCATCCGGCGTGACGAAGGCTGTCTTCTCTCGGTCCCGTTCGTCGACTTCGATCTGCCAGTAGCCGCTCTTCAGGTCCTTTGATGAGAAATATCGAGAGTGGCGCAGCCGGTCTATAGTGTCGTCGATGCGGGGGAGTGGGTACACGTCTTTCTTCGTCACCGCGTTTAGCTGCCGGTAGTCCACGCAGAACCTAAGAGTTCCGTCCTTCTTCTTAACCAGCACGACTGGAGAGGCCCACGGACTACTTGAAGGTTGGATTATGTCGTCTTTCAGCATCTCTTGAACTTGTTCCTGGATCACCTCCCTTTCTTTAACGGATACTCTGTACGGCGATCGATGCACAGGGCGCGCGTCGTCCTCGGTAACGATGCGGTGCTTCGCAATGGCGGTTTGGCGCACCTTCGACGATGTCGCAAAGCAGTCGCGTAATTCGTCGAGGAGGTTAATCAGCTGCCGTCGTTTCGGGCCTGGAAGCTTAGGGTCAATGTCGAGCTGCGCTGGCGACGTACTGTCTTGCTGAGGTGGCGAGGATTCGTCAGAAATTGCGGCGATCTCGGTGGAGATTCCGAGTTCCTCGACGTGGCCCACGGCTGCACCTTTCGTGAGGTGTTGCGTTTCTTTTCGGAAGTTCGTCACGAGGACCACAGTCCGCCCATCCTGAAGTTCAGCTACTCCTCTTGCGATGCCAATTCCTCTTCTCAGGGGCGATTGGAGGCTTCCCTCAAGAAGAACTTCGCCGCAGGAAGCTTCATCGATCCCGACGAGTACAAAAGCACTCGACCGCGGTGGTAAGTTTACGTGGTTTGCGAGGACTCGGACCGCAGATGACGTCGCTTTGGGTTCCTCCGGTGGTGGAGCAGGTTTTGGTAACGTCAGCCGGTTTGTTCCGAGGTTGATGATGGCGCCATACTCGCAGAGGAAGTCCATCCCGAGAATAACGTCCCTCGCACAGTCTTGCAGAATGACGAACTTGACAGGACAAGTCTCACCGTGGATTTCGACGCGAGCAGTGCATCTCCCGATTGGTGCGATGAGGTGCCCACCGGCGGTTCGTATTTGAGGGCCTTCCCGCGGCGATGTCACTTTTCGCAGGCGGCGAGAGAGCCTCCCACTCAAGACTGAGTAGTCTGCTCCGGTGTCCACGAGTGCCGATGCGTCGTGGCCGTCGATAATAATGTTTAGGTTGTTGGACACCGATGCAGGGGCGTCGTTGTGATGCGTAGCGTCGGGAGAGTGGGAGCGCTCCATCGCTCTTGGAGGCTCTATACTTCAGTCTTCTTCGGCAACGCCACCTCCAGGCGTTGCCGCACTTAGTTTTCCCGGCGACGAAGTAGGGACAGGCTCTCTCGGCGGGGACGTGGCGCTGGAGACGACTGTACGTCTGGGCGACGGTGAGCGGGATTCACGACGGAGGGGCGGCGTAGAGGGTGGAGATCGTCGGAGGTACTCTTCGATGTCACGAGGGCATTCGTCGTACCTAGGGCGTGGGCCGTTCAGGTGGAACCCGCGCAGCCCCAGTTGTCTGTAGGGGCATCGACGGTAAATGTGGCCGGCTTCACCGCAGTGATAGCACAACGGGCGTCGATCGGCCATCCTCCACACGTCGGTCTTTCGTGGCACTGCTTGTTCTGGGTGGGCGTGCGCCCGATCTTCCTGGCGTCGGGAAAACTGCGGCGCTGGAGGTTCACGTCATGGTGGCGCCGTATACTGGTGAGCAGGGGGCGGTGGTCGTCGGGTAGCTGCGGCGTAGCTCAGCGTCGGTGGTTCGGGAGCGGCGCTGACAAGAACTTGTGGCTGCAGCGCCTGCTGAACTTCTTCCCGGACAATCTCCGCGATTGAGGGCGAATCCGGGCTTGCGGCAGCAGGAAGAAGCTTCCTGAGTTCCTCCCGCACGACGTCCCGGATGATCTCGCGGAGGTCCTGACCGTTGCAGCTGGACGTCGAGAGGGCAGCGACGCCGGGAAGTCGCTGGTAATGGGAGGCCCGTGCTTGAAGGGCACGTTCGATGTTTGTGGCTTCCTTCACGAAATATTCGGCGGTGGCTGGGGGTTGCGGACAAGGCCACCGAAGATGTCATTCTTTACACCTCGCATCAGGATCCGAAGCTTCTTTTCGTCGGTGGCTTGAGGGTCGGCGCGAGCGACCAGGCGCAGAACATCTTTGACAAAACTGGTGACCGTCTCGCTTGCGCCCTGGATCCTGATTCGTAGAAGGTCCTCGGCCCTCTCCCGTCAATATTGGTTAGAGAAAGTCCGTCTCAGAGCATCCTTGCAGGCGGTCCACGAGGTCAGAGAACTTTCGCGATTCTCAAACCAGTGCCTGGCCGTTCCTTCGAGCGCAAAGTAAAAACTCTGTAGGCGCTGTTCTTCCGTCCATCAGTTGTACTGGGCCACTCGCTCGTACTGCTGTAGCCAGTCCTCGACGTCTTCATAAGGCTCGCCATGGAAAGACACAGGCGTACGGGCAGCGACGGGTAGGACAACGACGGGTGGAGTGGTCATCCTCGCGGCCTTCTTCTTCTGTTTCTGCGGCAGGGGTCCCAGTTCCGGGGATTGGCCTCTGGTACGGCGGCTTGCTCGGGCGTGGGCGTCGTCTGCGAAGGGTAGCCTTCCGGGGCTGAGCACCTCACTTGGCCGGGATGTCTTCGGAGGTGTACGCTCCACGGGCATAGAAAGCTATACCCCGCACCTCCACCAAAATGTCACGAATGACAATTGATGAGGCGATTATAACTGAAGAAACTAAACGTTTAATGGGGCGAACTTGCGCCCAAAACAAGCAAAAAGGAAACAGAAGATAAGAGTAGAGCGTCGCGGGCGTCGATGGCGGCGTGACAGCAGGATCGTACGCTGGGGCGAGACTGATTTCAGATCGCCACGCGGTGTCCCTATGTACACGCGTTGGCTTCTGGAACAATCGCCTAGAAAGTTCGGCAACTAGAACATTCGTACCTCGAACAAGCAGCAGAGTTCTCGAATGTACCAGAACATTAAATTGCAAGAATAAATAAAAGACAAGTCACCTCCAGGAATCGAGCCCTAGATCTTCACGTGGGAAGCAAGCACGATAACCGTTAAAGGGGTACTCCGGCGATTTCTTCATGGTCCCCGATTTGCTTGAAATTTCGCTAAACTCGCCAAACAACATCGCCAAAATAGAATCCCAAATATTCGGTCAAAATAATTTTTTTTCGCGAAGTTATTGAATTTACAATTTTGGTCCTCACCGTGTTTTTCAAACTGAAAGTCTCTACTGGCAACAACGAAACAGTGACGTCAGTGGAAGTGCAGGGGTTCGCTCTCTGAACTGTAGAATTTGTTCCCAACTGATTCGAAGCAGTTTCATGGTGTCAAATGGATGCTTTGGAAGCTCGCTCCAGTCCCTGCGCTCCAGCACCGTACAAATGACCGGCATATTCTATTTTTAGACTGCTCGCTCGACTGGCAAGCTTGCCTTCCACTGACGTCACGGCACTGAAAAAGTGCGGGTATATTTGAATGTTGGTTTTTGCACCATTTTCATTTGCCGATTTCGCAATAACTATAATGAATTTCGCGATACTAAATAGCATACCGGAAAGGGTAAAGGCCGGGGAGTCAGAAAATATAGTTAGTGAGGTAGCTCCAAAATCGCCGGAGTACCCCTTTAAGCCTGGTTCAGACAGTTGCGTTTGACTGCGTTTGACTGCGTTGCGGCTGCGAGAAACCAAGACATCCCTGCTGCTTATATCGCGTGGCAATATGATTCCTTGAATTAGATTCCACACTTCATACGAAGCACAGATGTGCCGGTGACTTGCTTTCGGTTCTCGACGCAACGCAGTCAAGCGCACTCAAACGCAAGTGTCTGAACCGGCCTTTAGGCCACGGCCGCGCTGCCTACTTGGCCAGCTGCGCGCGCGGCAATATGTTGCGCGTTCCATCTTAGAATTCTGTGATGCTACAGTCCTACAGATAGACCTTGAAAAATCTTTTGATCGGGTGTCCTACGATAATTGTTTTATTTTTTATTTTGAAGCATCTTCATTTGGGATCAGTTTTATTTGATGGCGTGCGCATGGCATACCGCAACTGTGCCACCAGTTTAGTTATCAACAAACGTGTTAGCGAACGGATTCGCCTTTTTCATCATTCGCCGCTGCTTTTTTGTATCTTCCTGGAGCCTTTTTGTTTAAGTTCTATATGCGATAGTTATGTGAAATTATTTAGTTTACGAGTGAGTGAAGTTCGTCTGCTGTCGCACGCGGATGATGCAGCTATTTTTTGCACCGTCAAGGAAAGTGTGAAAAGAGCCATCGAACTAACTAGGAGTTTTTGTGAACACACGTGTAGTTCATTGAACTGGCACAAGTGTAGCTGTTTTTGGCACGGCGACTGGACATCAGCGCCGATGGTGATTGAACGTATTGCCTGGTCCGCCTCGCCCGTGCGTTACCTTGGCGTGCCTTTGGAGCACTACCAAGACAATGAGGAGTACTGGCGCAAGGAAACAAAAGCCTTGCGCTCAAGGGTGACAAAGAAGGGGGGGGGGGGGGAACTGCTTGTCTATGTTTGCTCGGGCCAGAGTATGCAATGTTTGTTTTCGCGGCGAATTCGTGGTGCGTGATGCAGGTGCTGCATTGTTCACGGAGAAACATTCAACGTATGCATCGAGTGTTTGCGCTCTTTATGTGGATTTCGGTTTGGGAGCGAAATACTCGAACAAACTTTTTCGCCGAGTCAAAACGGGGGGTTTTGGCCTTTTTCATTTATTCATCAGGCAGCTCGTAAACAGGTTTATTTTCCTTCGAGACCAAAAGAACCAATTTTCACGTATTTTGATTCCAGTGAGGTTATGTGACGCGCTGTCTAAGTTTATTGTGGCGTCGAGTGATTTCAGCTGCCTAATTCGAGGGTATTTAAAGGAAGTCATCGACGCATATAATTTTTTAAGAGAGCGGTTTTTGCTAGAATATTTTCGGGGGTGCCCCGAAAACGGTTGTCGAGAGATCTGGACCGACGCGCTGTTTCCCGCTCCTTTGTACCGATCTTTGTACAGTGCCGCACCAGAACAAGACGTTTTAAAACGAGTCAAGAAGATGATTCTCCTCGCATGTGCAAAAACGTTATTCTTTAAACTGCTCAGTAAAACGCTCTCTGTCAAAGCCTGTTTAGTGTCCAAGAGCATATCAGTAGTACGGTTTGAAAACTGTTTGCTGTGTAAAAAACACGAGACCATAGAGCATGTATTCCTAGATTGCTGGGATGCGGTGGTTTTTGGGACATCCTCCAAAGAACTTTTAAAAAATATCTCCTGTTAATACTCTATGGCATACGACACTTTTTTGCGGAAGGTGGTGACACAGTTCCCTACAACATATTTACGCTCGTTGCTCTGCATTGTCTGTGGGAGTGTCGTATGGCGGGACGGAACGCAGATGTTAATGTGCGACCTGTGCATAAGTATTTAGTTGAAAGCATCTGCTACCTGAAAGAAATTTAGTACTAGTTGCAGCATATGGACGCGGGGGTGTACTAGCTTACAAGTGCACATCACGATTTTCTACAGAACAGTATTTAGCAAAAAGGATTCCAGGCACCCAAAGAGTCAGAGACACAACCTATCAGTCTTCAAAGTAATCATGTCCAATCTACTGCATGGATGGCCTATTGTATATAACACATTCCGAACAAAGTCCGTGGGGACGGCGTTCAGGCGACAAATAAACTAAAGATAAGATTAATTCAACTCAACCAATAGTTAAACAAACTGCTCATTCGCTGCCACCGTGTTAACCATTTCGTGAGGTGGCTCCCTTAGCCGCCATCGCCGCTGGGGGTTGTGAAGTACTCAGTATTTTTGCTTTGCGATTGCACGGTGAAATCCAGGTTTTATTCTAGGGTGAAGGTACATGCCGTGTTTTACTTTTGCTAAGAAAAACGTAATAAAAATTACTCGCTACAGCTCTTTGCGATATCCAAATTTTTGCACTGCTTCTCCTAATAACCTTTTCTTTAAAAAAAGACGAACAAGATGTCGCTTTGCCTCCGCAGTGAATGGTAATACATCAAATAAGTGGTGAGACTTACCGTCCATCCACCGCCATCAGTCTCCATGTCACACCACACCAAGAATTTATCGTGAGGAGTGATATTATATTGAGTGGTCAAGTTATGTCCTTGTCTTCTTAACTGGGCACAGCTTACTGTTCGGTTGCCAGCTGTAAACAAAGAAGCGTGGAGCAAACCTTACTTATTAGTGTAGCAAAAAGAGTGACTGTGCCCGAACCGGCAAGCGGAGCGACCAGCCAATCGCGATGCGCCACATTGACAGCTAACGTCAAAAACGATGTAAAGAAAAGGCGCTTCTTTTTTTTTAATTTTCGAAGCTAAAATTTAAATTTACTTTTGGGTGATTTAAGATAAGATCGACCAAAGGGTGGCTGGTCGACATTATTAAATCAACTGATGTTTTTATATGTCATTGTCTAGTGTCTGGTATAAAGAAATGCACACTTAGTTTTGACCACAAAAAAAATTGGGGAAATGAAAAATCGTAAGGCATGAAAAGGTGGACAGTTGCATTAACGCGCACTGATGGAGGGGCTTGTTTGAAAGTGAATAACTAAAACTATAAAATTAAGAGAACTCTAATACTTTTTAAAAACAAACTATGGGTACAGCTTGCTTGTAATATCAAGTAATAATATTTATTTAAATTTGATTTATTTTTCTAAAAATTGCCAAACATGCCTGCTTGAACGACAAATGACAACATTTGGAGGCCTGTATCTTATGAAGTACTTTAATCATAATCATATAATTTGCAGGTAGTATTCTACATATATATGGATATTATTTAAAAAATAAATAAGATATCTGAGTGATACTATAGTCTGGATATATTTAGGCAAACATGGGAAAAAATCAAAGAACGAAAAATTCCGCTGCAAATAAAAAAAAACATTTTCCATTTTTTTTTAATTTGGATACTCTGTCATACTCTATTTCGGCATTAATTTTTATTAAAAACATGTTGAATTATTTTATTTAGAAAAAAGACGCAACTCCCCAAAGTAGGGTCCTTTTTCAAAGCATACACTTAGCAGTGCCCTATACGAGAAGTGACTCTGAGTTCCAGTTTCAGGAAACTAACACACATCTTTCATATATTTTTATTCAGATGAGGTCACGGACAACTACAGCAATCGGTCACACACCAAAAGTGAGGAGAAACTATATACAGCATTTTACATACAGCGTACAAAGAGGTATCATATTAGAGACTATAGTGATTCGAGAAAAGACGATGCAGTGTGAAGTTTTACTTTCCGGTATAATTTATATTTCAAATAAAAGAAACAACTTTACTTCAACACACAAAAATAAAGATAGAATACTAAAATTGTTTAGGTTAGTTATGTATTTCCGGGGACAAACCATTTCAGGTGAGCAGTGCCACCGCGCCGGACTGCAAGAGCTTCGATACTCTCGGTGTACGAATGGATCGTGGCAAGTCGAGATATTTTATCCTGCGCAAGGATAACGTTTCGTGATTCTCATGAGGTGATCATATAAAGATTATTAGCTATCACCAAGTAAAATAATATTTTAAATACCCCGCGAAGAAAACTGTGATAAATAAGATGACCCTGCATTCAAAATGAGCACTCCTTGGGGCATCAAATTAAGCACTTTACACTAAGGCATTCCTCAATGTACCCATTTAATAAAGTTTTTTCTAACCAGATCCGACTGTCCGTGCTACATATATGTCACAGGTTCCTTCTGTCGATGACTTGCACAGCCCCCACGTGTGCCAAGACTGAATACCAGGAAAGGCGCGCACCGTCAGCCACTCTTCTTTTTTCTTTTTTTTTACGATACCGAACAAGTTTATTTTCGTCCAGATACGCAAGATGCACCCAGTTTATCAAATAGAACGGTCACCATTGTCCTGGTCGTCTGAATTGCGTTTATTGAACGTTCTCTCAGGTTGTTCAGCGTGGCCTGGTGCTTCACGAGTCCGCCAACTCCGTCGCATGCATTTTCCCATGTCCAGATGCAGAAAATAACCACTGGGCTTGTGGACAATCATTCTGTGCAAACTGGTGAAGCTGGTAACGATTCTTAAAATGACTGGCGGCCCCGTCACTTACGTACGTCACGTGCGAGTATACCGCAACGTTGTCTTCAACCCACTCTTTCACTTTTTCTAGAGCCAAGCACGTGAGAGCGACGTCGTCACGCAGGTCCTCACTGATGATAGCAACGGTGTTTGTAGATTTTCTTGTCGTCACTACACATGTAAATATCGTAACTTTTTTTCTTCAGTGGTATGCTTTAACTTTGTCAGGAAGCACGATGGTTCAGTTTTCAGCAAAGTCAAAATGAAAAACAATGCTCCCGCGTTGCATGCAGCTACTTTTCATCGTAGATCGCTTTGTCTTGCGTTTGTCAGATACGGTTGTGAAATACCCAACTTTCGACCGTTACTTGAACGACTTTTAAGGAAATCTCAAAATCCTATGTTTTTTGTTGTTTTTTCTTTCACAAGGTCGCCGGACTTCTATGTTGTAAGCACAATCTCTTCATCCTCTGGGATATGAAGTTCCTCGAGTGTAAGAGACTGCCCTTTTGGGCAGTGATCACAGACTCCTTAAATACTCAGACTTGTTAGCGGGTCGCACAGAAATGCTGAGTTTATTTCACCAGTGTTGCATGAGCCTGTAACGTTCTCTACAGCGGCAATACAGAGGTAATAATTGGCCCAGCGAACACAAACGCACACTGCCTGGTGTGGAATACATTTGACCCATCTAGGGCGCAAGGAATAAAATTTCGTTAGCCCAACGCCGGAATCAGGATGCTTGTGTTTGTATACACGAAAGGCCATCTCAAATTGAGCGTGTCAGGAAGCGCTTTGGCACGAACGTTTTCTCCCCGTCGAGCATGGCAGAGATCACGTCCTTCTGATTGGGACCTTGGCACGAAAATTGTAGCTCGTCTTTCGTGAAGTACTCTAGGGTAGCAGACATGTTCTCAGGGCTCACCTTGCACCTCGTGTAAGGATCCGGCTCATGCCACGCGCCATGCTCTTCCTTACCTAACACGTAAACACTGTCGCCATGTTAACCTTTCCTAGGTTAACATAGCGACAGTGTTTACGCTCCATTGTTTTTAGGCGGGGCTCGAGTATTTGGGGGTTCTGCTCTCTGTCGGTGTGCCTCTTTGTGCCTGATATTATCGTCCGCGAAGCCAGCGAGTGGGATGGCGACAGGCACGGCTGCTCAGTAAACAGGCATCGGCGGCCACATTTTGCTGGTTGAAGCGATCCCCCTGATCTTTGACAGTGAGAGGGGAAATGCATAAAAAAAAATTGTATCGGCCGTTTTGCCAGAGCTAGCGACGAGTGTCGCCTGCTACTTCCGTCAACTATTGCGCCATAATCATGATCTTTGCGAGGAAATGATCGTTTCTAGCCACAGAACACTATCACGCAGAAAGGGAATGCTTGAATATGTTTTTATTCATAGATATAAGTCAGGGATATATATATATATAGAGAGAGAGAGAGAGGAGCATATAGGGCCGTAGGAAAATAAGTAAACAAAGTTCCCAGTGGCCGATGGCTGCAGGATCTTTTCTCAGATCACTGGTTCGTAATATAATTGCTCTTTGTACACAGTCGTTTCTCCTCGATTTTAGTGTGTGAACGATTTCTATAGTTATCAATGGCCTCACCTGAATGAAAATATATAAAAGATGTGTGTTAGTTTCATGAAACTGGAACTCAGAGTCACTTCTATAGGGCACTGTTAAGTGTAGGCTCTGAGAAAGGACCCTGCTTTGGGGAGTTGTTTCTTCTATCTCAATAAAATGATACAACATGTTTTTAATAGAAATCAATGCCGAAATAAAGTATAACAGGGTACCCAAATTTAAAAAAAAATCGAAGGTAATGTGTTTTTTTATTTGCATCAGAAGTTTTCGTTGTTTGATTTTTTTTCCATGTTTGTCTAAATATACTTCTGACTATCGTACTATTCAGTTATGCACTCTCAAACATGCCCCTTCCATCAGTGCGCGTTAATGCAACTGTCCGCCTCTTCATGCCTTACGATTTTTCCTGTCTCCAAATAGTTTTTCTGGTCAAAACTAAGCTTGTATACGTTTATACCAGACACTAGACAACAGCATATAAAAATATCAGTTCATTTAAAAATGTCGACCAGCCATCGACATTTTTGGTCGATCTTATCTGAAATTACCCTCTTGCACTTTGTTTCGCCCTAAGAAGCCACGGACAACCCCAACATTAGTACATTTCTATGGTATCAAACGCCTCAAAAACCCGTGATACCGCCTTGAAAAATTTTCATTTCGAAAAGAAAACGCTTGGCGTGCAAAACAGACGGTTGAATACCCGCGCCCTTTTCGGGTTGGTTCTAAGTTTTTTTTAATAACGTAATTGGCGAAGGCAATTATACAAATACACAGACGTTGAGAGTTGCATGCCTGTGACAGTTATTACGACACTCAGCAAATACGTTTTACGACAACTGTAGTATAAAGACTCGGAGCCCGGAAGCGTTAGTGACGAGGCATCGGCCATCTCCTGGCTTTTTGCCTTTTACTTTCAACATGTCGACGCTCGGCAGCCGTGCTGAGCTACGTTACTAGATCAACTTCAGATATCATGGTTCGGAGAACGCTTGAAGCCTTTTTGTGGTGCGTCCGCTTGGTGTCGCTTACTACGCTATCAGCCCGCCCTGTGAAAAGACGTGGCGGAACCGGTGGGACGTTAGATACACATTACTTGTGGTGGAAAGCGATTCTACTCTGTTTTAAAGCGATAGGTTTACGAGTGACACTTTGCAGAGATATCGACGCCGTCCGTTGTCGTCGCCGCTACGGAAAAACCCTTCTTTCCGGGCAAGGAAGTCAGGTTTTCCCGCCTTCCCTGGACTCGCCGGCCTCCCGCCAAACGAAGCGACGAAAGGAGAGTCTTCCGAATCGTCTCCTTGAAAGACATGTTTTCAAACATTACTCGCGTTATGCGAAATCCAACTTTGGCAGTATCCAGTAGCTAGGCCTAATGTTGGATGTTTTTGAAAACTTTCACCGCGCTCACCCACTCACTTCACGGATTACTGGTGGCAGTCGTCAGTGGCACCCACGACGCCAACCGCGACGCCTTTGAGAATTAACCACGTGGCACCTCTCTCCTCAGGTACGTGACGGCATCATTCCACCCGCATTGCGCGATTGTGCTACAGCTATCGCTTTCGATTCTTCGCACATTGTGGGGTAAAATACGACTTTTCCTTTTATTTTTGAACAGAAAATTTGCGCAAAAGCTTGCACAAAAAAACGTCGCTCAACAACTTTTTTTTCTTCTTTTCTGTCGTTGGTGGCAGCAGTTTTGCTAGCAGTGCTATCGGCCCGTACCTGCTCTAGTGTGGGCAACAAGCATGAACCGTTTTCGAACGACGCTCTGGACTATCAAACTATAATAATTATGTAATGATACTTTCTGAAGACATAAACAACCTCGCAGCCTTTTAGAACAGGAAACATTTAACCAAAAAACAATGCTATGTAAGCATTACAAACATTAAATAACCAAAACATGCAACACTGCAGTCATTTCACCATTCTAAAAAAATATCTTAAAATATGTATAACACAAAAAGGGGTATCATTTACACCACGCAAGATACTGGGCCATAGAACAGAATTCTGAACAATAAAAAAAGTATGAGGGGGTACCCAAAAGTAACTGGAATGAATTTCAGAAGGGCGGGGCGTTCGGTACCAGCTTTCGACTCTATCAATGCTAAGCGACACCCTTCCTGAGTCAGTTTGCCGACCGGCGTCGTCTGCCAAGGATCACTGGCCTTAATGGGAGAAAACCACTCGTAGACTTGCGATTTCTCATTAACATCTTCTTTGTAAGCTCTCTGAAGCATTACAAAAGTTTCCGGCGCCGTTTTTCCTAAAACAAAACCAATTTTCACTGCCGCATGCTGTTCCCTCATATCAAACATTGCAAAAAAAAATATATATATATATATATATTGAAGAATTTGGAAAAACTATTTCTAGCCGACAATGCCGGTCGGCAAAATCACACGGAAGGGGAGCTGCTAAGCAATGCTAGCTGCGGAGGCTGGTACTACAAAAAGCCCGGCCTTCAAGAATTCATTCCGCTTACTTTTACGTCCACCCTCGTAGGATTCACTGTGCCAAAAAAATTTCTATATATGCCATTTAAAAAAAAAGATGCAATTAGCCAATTGGACTCAATAAACCTTGTGCGAAATTTCTTGGTGATCTGACAACACCGAGAGCGTCGCCATTCTAATGTTGGCAAGCGTCGTCGGTACCGAAGCACGGTAGAGCCATCGAAGACAACCGTACGGGCAGAGTGCGATGGCGCGGCAGCTGTGTTTTTCGCCTTCCGACCGTGGAATGTGGACGAATAGTTCAAAAACCTACCGCAACTGTCTGACGAAACTCTCAGAGGCCTGTGCACGCTGACGTCAACCTCGTCGAAGCCGCGAAGCAACTCCTACGCCTTCATGTGGAAGCTTACACACTGCGGGTTGTCGCCAGCGTGTGCACAGGCCTCCGAGAGTTTCGTCAGACAGTTGCGGTAGGATTTTGAACTATTCGTCCACATTCCACGGTCGGAAGGCGAAAAACACAGCTGCCGCGCCATAGCACGCTGCCCGTATGGTTGTCTTCGATGCCTCCTCTCTGCTTCCGTACCGACAACGCTTGCTAACATTAAAATACCAACGCTCTCAGGTTTGTCAGACCACCAAGCAATTTCGAGTAAGGTCAATTGAAATGAGGCAATTTTTTCTGTAATAGACCCTTTCATGATCCCATCAAGCAATATTGGCGGTCACCATTTCTTGGGCAGGAAGCCTGCAATTGCATCAGAGTCCTTGCCGAACTCTGACGCAGCATTAACTCTCGATACAAGCGAGCCCGAGTTCTCAAGATCTCAAGGTCGAGGTCCCAAGAAACAAGTTTGTCGAGGCTAGTGCAGCCTTAGCAAATAATTTTTTTTGTGGCTTCCTTAGATAGACCGAAAGAGTGACTTTCGAAGCAAACCAGTCAATGAATAGAATATGGACAAACAGAATCAGGATTAGGCATTCCACTGAAATGAGTAGCCAAGTGAATCACCAATTAGCTGAATGCTGAGGCAGTCGTAACCTGCCAACTCGATAGCCTTAACCAGAAACACGTTTCAATGCATCAGTTGCCAAAGCAAACGGAAAACACATGCAGGATAAACACAGGCATTGTACGATGGTTCCAACATCAATCGTAGCTGGCGTCCTATGACACTGTGACACAGCACGTCACGATGTCGCATCGTGGTGAGCTGCCCGACGTAAGCAAAAATGGCAGCTGCATATTTTGGTAATTCAACTGCAGTGCCAGCTGTATGCAGTTTGAATGTTCTCATGCTCCGCGAAGTTACAGCGAGCATCATGAGTGACAAGGAAGATGTTGTGATATCGCCATCCCAACTACAAACTAACAGAGCATTGCAAACACTACAACGATGCCAATAAGCGGTGCTAAAATGCTGAAAGGTAGTGCATGTTTTGGGTTTGCTGCATAATTGCTGTGGCTTCAAATATCAGAAGTTGAATAAGAATTACAACGGCCAAGGTCCGCAGGGGTAACAACCACTACAAAGTCACCTTAGAAGTATGGAAGGTGTTAGCTGTGCCAGGGCTTGCTTTTCGTAATGACGCACTGTGCCTCTTGTCAGGCGCCCGTCACTAGGTATATACCTCGAAGTGCGCAAGAAAGATGTGGGTAGGTAAACAGTGAGAGTCAGTCAAGCAGCACCAAAGGAGGACTTGCAAGGGTACAAGAGCTGATCCAGCTTTGACACCAGAAAGGCCAGAGCCAAGCTAGACTTTGAGTGAAGCCTCAGCAGAATGCACGAAGGGGGACCAGACAGGCCTTCCTTAATGTCCGTTATAAAAGGTGCTCACCGCATACTATTGAGTAGTAGGAGATAGTATTTGGGACGTAGTGTTTCCTCAAAATGAGCTTCAGTTACTTTCCATGGTACCGGGTGTTGCTTGGGGTCTCATGGAATGGCAGCCTCGGCACGTTCTTGCCAACAGGCACAACGCCAAATGCTAAATACAGCACCAAGAATAAAAAGAACGCACGAGAGGCTTATTCCCGTCGTTCACCTTTTCTGTCTTGTATGAGGAAGCGGCTCATCCTTGTAATGATATTTGGCAACCTGCAATTGAGCTATGCTCCATGACACCTATCCAGACATGTCCGTCATGAAGAGCTTGGCAAACACCACCTTTTGGCACCCCGGTGTTGACCAAGACATTTAAGACCTAGCACAAAGGTGCAAGACATGTGCCCAGTCCTGTTAAATGCCTCCGGTGCAGGTTCGGGTCAGCTGGTTGGATACTAAGCAACGCTGAAGACGGCTTCACATATATTGTGCCGTACCACTGGAGAGTTACGTAATACTTATCGTGGTCCACTGGGACACAAAGGGGATATAAGCAACGGTCGAGACCACAGTAGAAGCCCAGTGCGACATCTTTGGTCGATTTGGACAGCCAAGGACACTGGTGTTTGACAACCGACCCTAGTCTAATAGTACTGTTTTCAAGCAATTCTTACAGCGACCATGTACAGCGCACCACCACCACTTTCCATCACCTGCAGTTCAACGGGTTAGCCGAGCATACGATAGGTAGAGTCCGAAAGGAAAGGGGGGGGGGCTGGGGGGGAGGGGGGCTGGGGGAGGGGGCATTTACGATGTTCAGCCTCGCAGCCTTGGAATCAGGCTGCAATGCACTTCCCCACTGTTGTTGAAGTTCCGTTGCTGCAGAACCCCAGCAGAAGATAAGAAGCACTCCTCTGAACTGTTATTTGGGTACCGCATTTGGGTACTGCATTTGGGAACTCGCAGCTAGAAGAAGTCAGTTTATTTAATTATCTGGGAGTTACATTAGACTCTCATCTCCATTGGCATGCGCACATTGAAAAGACTTGTAAAAAGTTAACCTACGCTTGTTTTGCCTTATTGAAGGCAAGACAGTGTTTTAGTACCCCCATATTGAAACTTGTATATTTTTCTATATTTCATACTCACTTAACATATTGTATTGAGGCCTGCGGGATTAACTTATGATACTTACCTTCTGCCAATAATTAAATTACAAAAGCGAGCTGTTAGGATCTTAACGCACACTTCCTACTCTCAACCATCCCGTATACTCTTCGATCAACTCCGCATCCTTTCAGTTGAAGAAATTAAACGGTACAAAATTGCTTGTGTAATCAATAATATAGTAAAGTCAAATAATCCACTTCCAGCAAGCATTTTAATTCGAGGCACACGACTAACAAGGGCAAACATATCCGGCCAGTTTAATCTGCCAATATCTCATAATGTATATGGCGAGCGACTAATACAATTCTGCGGCACTAAAATCTGGAATAATTTACCATCGTCAGTCACACTTTCAAACAATTTTAATGCCTCATTAAAAGAGCACATATTTTTTGAAAGAACATGCCTATTTTCATTTTGAGTCTCAAACCCACACGATACAGGTAACCTTTGTTAACCATGAATACGTTTGTTTGAACAACTATCATTGCATTAGTTAAGTTGTTTGTGTGTCATAACAGATTATAGCATCTAAACCGGTCCTTACTTGGTTTCTTTTATGGTCTTTCTAACAGTGACTGTTTTCATGCATTATTAAAAATGGGCCCAAACTAGCCAATGGCTATGGGCCCAGATGGTTTCTTCAATAATCTGTACTGTTACTAATGAAAAATAAAACCAATCTGAATCTGAATCCCATACTGATAATTGTTTATTCATTCCCGCACGGGAGAGGCAACCATCCCTTTGGTGTGGGACAGACTGCGTGGACGCGCAGTTTCGGCTTATTGTGAATTCCTGAAGTTGTCTCCTCACTTGATGGTATAAGAAATGGCAACAGCAGGCACCCCAAGAGGATAACACCGACAGCTTGCGGATCAGCTCTAGACACGTCTTCCCCACAAGTGGACCGGCCTGCCTGTAGTATTTTGTTTGCGGAGAGGCAAGAATGTTGGTGGTTCAGTGGTTCAACGATCAGGCTGCTCCTTGGCAGCAGGAGACATCAATAAGGGCCGGTAGAACGGGCAGGTGATGAATTTTCCTGATGGGAGGCGAGTAGTGGCCGGGATTCACGGTCAGCGTCGACCTGCCGGCGAGAAAGCAGAGGTGATTGACTTCTAGGTTTAGGTTTAATTATAGAGAAGAACATCAGAACTTAAGAACATGAATGGCAAAAGAGGCGCGAGTTCGGGCTCAGGCTTGCGCTCACAATTACACAAATAGTGTACATGACGACGCAACAAACTAGTAAAAGCCAAATATTACATTCTTCCTTCCTTTTTTTTTTTTTAGCAAGATTTTAAGCAAGACGTTAAAGTGGTACAGAATCGAAACTTAAAATATTTTTGGGAATTTTCGAAATGGGTGAAATATTATTCATGATATCCGTAAATGATAATGACACGCTTGTATTTTCAGCAAATGGTTATATTTTTCTTTCTAGTTGACCGATTCTGGCGACTACTTCAAAATCAGTCATCCAGTCGGCACGATGCGTCTCGGGATATTTGCCCGTGACGTCACGCTCACAACGTCACGGGCCCGTACACGGGTACCGTAATTACGATCGTCGTCACTAGGTGGCGTCAGCTTTATCGTCAACGCATTGCAATCCCAACAAGTGAGAATACCCGAAATATGGTGTGCTAGAACTGAGAGGTGCGCCAAGCGCCTCTCGCTCCAGGGCGCCTCCATCGGACACGCCGCGCCGTCGCTTTGCTCTAGATGGGCCCGTGACGTGAGACATTCCAACGAAGCTCGGCCCCTAAAATGCCAGGTGGTATTCGGAAATTGTTTTATTCGTTTTAAAATTGCTTTTAGTACGTTTACGGGCGAGACTGCTGTTCGTGAGCTGCTGTCATTAGGAGGACCACATCTACACAAAGAAATAGGCGCTAAAATTTCTCTTCCGTACCCATTTAAACAAGGACAAAAAAAAACTACTGCTCTCTCTTTCTTAGTGTTTTTTTACAATAGCTCCAGGGAGACTACAGTGATAAGAACATAAGAACACGACACTTATCTTCCGAAACACACAAGCAGTCAACGAGAAATGATATTGGAAATCTTCATATTCATGGAAAGTTAGTCATATTTGAGATAGTTGCAGTCGGAGGAAAATGTCGGCGCAACGGCTGCTGTTGAGGTCACAGGCGTTTATGATGAAAACGTTTTCTTAGAAGGAAACACCGAAGAGAAACAATTAATTTCACAGCACTGCGATTCATCGAAAGCACCCGCCGTGAACGGAGGAGATGCCAGCTCCTCCACGTACGGGCAGCCGTCGATGAAGCTTCGTGGCGCGTGCTGGTGTGCGCTAGTTCTTCGCCACAGGGTCTCGAGCGAGGAGGCCAATGAAGACAGCGGCCGTCTGTCTTGTAAACGCCAACTTCTCGGGAGGCCGGAGCTGGGCGGCCATCTTGCGCGCTGGCTCTATTCCGTTCACCCCTAAGCTGAGAATGCCGTGGAAGCTACGTCCTCGTTGGACCAGTCATACATCTCTCCTTCGCCACGTGATCACTCTCCACGCTCATACCCACGAGCAGAGAACCGGGTCAGGAAATGAAAGGGAGGCGACTGATTGGTCCGGTGGGTACGTAGCCCCCCCCTGCAGTTTCAGCTTAGGGGTGAACGGAGTATAGGGCACCATGTCTCAATGCAATCAAATTTCGTAAAGTGCAAAAACGGCTACAGCAAGCGACTGATCAGGGGAAAAAGGATCAGACCGTTTGAAAGGCCACGTCTTGCAGGGCAGACCTGTAAACAGAACTATCACGAGCGGTGGAACACTGTGAAGAACCTCAGGGGCTTATTTACTGCCCTGAAAGAAC
Organism: Ixodes ricinus; assembly: GCA_037355805.1. Classification (NCBI taxonomy): domain Eukaryota; kingdom Metazoa; phylum Arthropoda; class Arachnida; order Ixodida; family Ixodidae; genus Ixodes; species Ixodes ricinus. Next base: position 5,283 of record JAZHYW010019031.1, on the reverse strand, counting down.
TGAAAGAACACAAGTGTTGGAACACTCCAAAAGATCCTCAGAAGCTAATATACTGCCCTAACAAAACTGAACGAGCACGAGCGCAAGAACGCCGTGAAAAACCGCAGGGGCCCTTTTTCTGCCCTGGAAAAAGTTAAACAGTCGAAAACAATGGATCGGCCGACAGGCTCGGCCGACGTATCGAAACGCAGTAGCGGCGCCGACGCACCAAGATGGTAGCTGACGCACCAAAATCCTGTGATTCTCTGATGGTGAGGCGACAATGTTGGTGGTTCGTCGATCAGGCTGCTACTCGGCGACAGGAGGCATTCAGGAAGGGCCGGTAGAGCGGCCGGGCTATGGGGTACCCTGACGAGAGACAAGGCAGAGGTGATTGACTTTCAGGCTTAGGTTTAATGAATCATAGAGCAGAACATCAAAACTAAAGAACACGAACGGCGAAAGAGGCACGAGTTCGGGCTCAAGCTGCCGCTTATAACAGCCCATATAGCGTCCGTGATGACGAAACATCTATTAAAACCGAATTACTACACTGCCACTGAACTGGAACCCGCTACTAAATTGGAAATTTCACGCGCTACGTACGTACAGCCGGGAAATCACAACAACGTCGGTTGCAGCTCACTAATTCAACCAAAGTCCAAGATTGAGGAAAATAGTACGGGCGACACATTCACACACCTTTAAGCATGCTTACTCTGTCGATCCTCAGTCTGAGTGTTCAATGGTTTAATACGATAAGATGTACTTACGACTAGTGATTTATGTTTAATAAGCTGCACAGTAAAATACGGCAAAAATAATATCCTTACCTCATTTTGGCAAATACCCACGTCGAGCGAAGCGCACGGTCCTTCGTTATTATGGTGTTCAGCCAGCTTGTAGTCAGCGCAGCTGTCTTCATTGTATTGGATTGGATGCTTCGGCTTTCCCCTTTGTATCGGGTGATCACAGAAACTTTGGATTCTGTATCTAGCCAGTGGTCACGTCGCCACTTCCATTACCGCTGTTGCTTACACCCTCAAGCCAGTTCGCCGGATATACATAGCGTTGCCGTAGTCTTTGCACATGATGGATCCACCTGGTGCCTCTCTCTCTGTATACGATGTAGCGCAGAGTGCGGTGCGCGCAGTTGTTCTCCGGCAATCCGTAGAAACGGTTTTCGTAGCTCACCTTGGATGTGGCCTTTCTCGTCTCAAATGTGGACCAGCCCAGGTCCCCCTGGACCCCCTTGTTGGCCACCGCCTTCGCGACTGTCAAGGCCATCCTTCCCATATCTTTCTGCCGTCTCCCCCGGAACTCCCTTGTTAGTGACGAGAGTACCGGTACCCCATTTGCAGAAGTGACACCTGGGGCGATTACTATCTTCCACAGGCCTCGGGTCACCTCGTACCTGTTGAACGTCCAGAGAGTTCTTGCCAGGACTCCCTTTCCCCTGAGTGTCTGCTGTCTTTTTGTCCCTTTCATGGTCTGCGAGGTAGTTCGACACCGCGTTAAGATTCACCCCTAGGTATTCTCCAGTGGCTGTCTAGAACCAGTGTTACTGCTCGCTCTGACAAAATTTTTATTCCACCATTTACGCGGATTGCACCACAGATGTGATTGCCAATCTTTAAAGATCATAGAAGCTGAAGAAGAACATATTTTGTAGTATTTTTGTAGTTATCTAAGTTACTGTTATTATTTACGAATGTCTGCACATGAATATCAAATTTGAAGGTGACCCCCCCCCCTCCCCCGTCGTAACCTGCAGAAAAGTGGCCATTCCACAGTGGTTCGGGGTCGTCACTTTGCCCAAAGCCTAGTCACTAGACCTTTGAGGTAGTCAAAGCCGACAAAACCCTATTTTCAGTACCCAGAGTAGTCATTTTTTCTTAGAGTGGACGGCAGCACAAACACAAAGTCGGCAGTGAAGAAGGTCGACCGCATTCAAAGGAAGTTTCGCTGTCACGAAAAGTTTTGTCGAAGCGCGTCCACTATACTCCGCTTACCCTTACGCTGAGACAGCAGCCAATGCCGCAAGCATAAGAGCACGAGACCATGGCTTCGAAAGGTTCTTCTGCCGCAGAACAAATGTTCGCGTTAGAAAGGCATGTCTCAAAATCAGAAACGCGGGCTAGCTTGTGCTTGTAGCTTTGGCTGTAATGTCCGCTGGAGAATGAACGGAGTGTAAACACAGAAAAACGATAGCCTCGACTCCGACGAAGAAAACGGCCGTTGTAGAAAAACGTTCGCAGTTCCTAAGATACTGGTACAGTCTTTTCGACCTGACGCCAATATCGGCACAATAATGTGTGCTGTGGGGACATTACGCCCGATCTGACGCTACAACCAACCACAGAGCTGCTTATTACGCACTGTTCGTTCTACGTGGTTCGATAAGAAAAGGTGGTCTTACGTTTGTTGGTATTGCAGGGATCAAATATCATGTAGGTTTTTGGCGGCGTATATCTTTCGCTTATTTCCGGAACTCGCTTCGAGCTGCTTTCCGTAAAGGCGTTCACGGCTACAACCGGTATAAGGAGGACCACTACGAACATGTTGAGAGTTTTTGTCAGCGGTTCAGAGGTGCCTCATAAGTCGTAACTAACGCTTTTAGCTCGGTTCCTCCCGTCTTATGCAGCTTGAGAACTTAACAGGGAGAAAATAAAATGCACACTTGTGTCATCTAAGAAAGAACAACAAAAAATCTACTTGAAGAATGCCGTTATGATGTACGTCGTGTTAAGACACAATGGAAAGTTTTAGCCGATCACTAACGTTTGCTCCGGTAGACAAGGCAGCGCTCCGAGTGCGCGCCCGCTATGATTTTAAAACCGGCGTTCTATATCGTGGAAGATGGCTACTGCGCACGATCAAAACTCGTTCCACAGCCCAGTAGGGAAAGATTGCAGCGCCCAGAAGGCAAGTATTGGAAAGGTCCATAGACCTTTCCAGCGCTTATCATCCGGGCAATAAATGAGGAGTCACTGAGCTGTGGACGCATGCGCACAACAGAGCTACAGCGCACGCTCAGAAGGCGTACCACAGCCCAGCTGACTCAGATGGAAGGGCGCAGAAGGCGATATTCGGGGTACAGATCTAATGGTGAACCGTAAATTCCAGTCGTAGATCCGGAGCGCTTTCCGAAATCGGCGAGGGAGGCGAAATCCCGCTTCGTGGGACCCGCTCCGAATCGACGACGACGAGGGGAAGATAAACTCGCATTTTTGGAGCGATCTCCCCCACACCCCTCCCCACCGCTTACCCCTCCGCCGTTCAAAATCGCCGCTGCTCGAACTTGACAAGACCACCAGCGCCTCAGCCGATTGATCTTTCCGGCGACCAGTGACAACTGTCACTGCTTAGCTGCAGAAATAACACGCGACACAGGCCGGGCGAAATTATACGTACACGGCGCCCATGTCACAAATAACGAAGACGTCCGCGTTCGGCACCGTCACATACCTTTCGGCCGCCTCGAAGCGGCGGGGCACGGACAGCAATTGCCAGCGGTGGAGTTAAGATTTCTTGTACGATTTTAATAAACACAGAGGTAACAAACCATCACTTGCACGGTCGTTGCCTAATCTCTTCTTGCTTTATTGCATGGGAAAACGCAGGCGGAACGCAGTGTAAAAGGTAAACAATCATTGGCTGCAGAATGAAGAAGTCTAACCTTGCGTCTGCCTCCGGCTTTCCTGTCGTTCTTTTTCTCGTTCTTCCTCTCACGATCACAGATGTCAGCGCTTACGATTTACCACGCTCCACAGTCCCGGCTTTGTATCCCTGATCCACGCGAGGTAGAAGCGTTCGAGCCGTCACAATCCCACGTATACAACCGACGCACCCGAACAGATCCAGCTCGACGACCCAACCGCACCAACCGGCCCGCCGACCTTGCCAACCTCGCCATGCATGCGCACTGCAGATTTAGAAGGAAATGACGTAGGGCGCTCTGTCAACTTCCGGAAAGATCTGTGAAATCCCGCAGAGCAAGTTCGGCGGGATTTGAGGCGCTCCGTGGAGCGGCCGCTGCCAGAGATCTACGAGCGGAAGATGGCCAGCTCGAGCCGGATCTGCGGCGGAATATGCGCGCTCCAAATGGAGCGCTTTTGGAGCGCTCAAGATCTGCGAGCGGAATTCACCAAAAGTGGCGTCGCTCTACGCTCAAGGAGGAGGGATAAAGAAGCAGAGAGAGAGAGGAGGATTGGAGAGGGAGAAAGAAGCAAGGAGAGGAGGATTAGAGAGGGAGGAGAAGGGTTGAGAAGGAAACCCATCCCGTGTGTCCCGCTAACGGCTGAACGTTCCGTTGGGGTTGGGGGGGGGGGGGGGGGGCAAAAATGGAGTCGCCACACCCTCGTCAGGCAACGGCCGGGAGCACCTGGGCCCCGGCGGCGTCTTCGGCCGTTCGTACGACTCGGCACCTATCGGGAATACACTGAATTGGTCGGTACAGGCCCTTTCGAGAGTTTTGATCGTGTCTTGTGGCTTCCATGATTACATGTTATCGGTGGTTTGCGCGATAGAACAGTTCTCTCGGTGACTCTGTCGTAACTGTAGTATCATCTTGTTATCCAGGTTGCTCTGAACCACGGTGGAAGAAATACATATCGGTGATGACTCAGGCCTCTCTTCCTGCGGTGATCGAGCGACCAGATCGTGTTCGGAGCTAGCCTCGAACCAGTAGTAGTTAGTTCCACGCCGCCGCGGAGAGCGCTGAGGTATGAGCACCGTGGGTATGAGGTCCCTCCTCGGCGGCCATGGTGTCGGCGGCGTAGCGTGCTCGCCTTTTTCGCGGTGTGGTGGTGTAGTGGTGCTGTGCGGCCAGTGGCTGGCCTCGTGTTTGCTTTGGTGCTGTGTCGATCACAGGTGCCACCATCGTGGACGAAGGTGAGCCTTAACCCGAACACGAAGTTATGCTATAAGGATGGAAAAGTGCTTCGTTCCCAACTGCAGTTCGGAGTACCAGAACTGTGCAGAGCGAGGGCCCTTCTTTAAAGCTCCATCGAATGACGCTCGCCTGGAGCAGTGGCGTCGTGCAATCCTGAGGGCCGATCGCAAGTTACTACCTAGTGATCATATTTGTGCGAAGCATTTCCCCGACGAACTGATATTGAAGTGGTATCATGTGGAGTTCGGTGGAAGAGTTCTCCTCAATGCTGCAAAGAAGCCCGTGCTATCTGTAGACGCTGTTCCGAGTATTTTTTATGGCTACCCGAAGGAAACTTACAGGTTACAAAAAAAAAAACAGAAATCCGCCTCGAAAGAGAGAGCATGTTGTGACAATCGTACGTAAACGAC